>JAODPA010083356.1:0-25723 GCA_025585075.1 Nepenthes mirabilis | reverse complement strand
AAAATTAATTATATAAAATTATGTATTGGTGAAATATATGTCAAAGCCCTCCGCCATAACAGCTGGCCAACGTTAAGTTCAACGGCTATTTTATTACTTACAAAAAAAAAAATAGAGGGAACCCGTATCTTATTTGACCGCGTCAACGGAAGCAATCCATATAAATGATGACTGCCTCAGGCTCTCTGCCATCACTATTGATCATGCCTTCACCTGCGAGAGACGGAGGGCTACTGAGAGGGGAACGCTCGAGATTCTAGGGTTTCGAAGATCTACATTCGAGGCAACAGAGAAGACACGATTGGAGGTCCAGGTCGGTGAGTCTCTTCGTTGGCGAAATAGTTTCCCAACTGAGGAAACCGATTTGCCCGTTGAATTTCACTATTGTCGAAGCTCAATGTTATATGAAAGCTGCAAAAGGGGTAATCTAGGGTGGTTTTACACATGTAGAAACTCACAGTTGTACAGATCTTGGATCCTTTCAGATCCTTACACGGAAATATTTCATGAACTGCGAAAACCTTGCCAGGCATTTTGCGGTCTCTGCGGATTTAATTTTTGGTACGGAATTTCCCAGGGAACATTACTGTTTGTTTGAAATATTGTTCGTTTAACAGAAATTTTACCTTATTCTGAATTTTTGGTTGATTTTTCATATAATTTGTTAAAGAATCATAACCAGTTTTGATTTGGCGGGCACCTCTCTCTCTCTCATGCCCGTCTCTATGCGTTCCAGGATATCATTCTGCCCTTGCTGCATGTCCTCTCTTATTCGTTAACTCCTCTTTCAGAGATCTCTGAAAGAAAAGAGTTTTGGTTGCGCCTCTAACTGCGATAATTTATTCAATGTGAATGCGGAGTACGTTATATTGCGATGTTATACAATGTTTAATTGATATGGCTCCATGGTATTTAACCCATTAAATTTAATGGTTCTTGAGCCCTGGTTCCAGAACGTGTTGAATTCTAAGTTGAAGCATTGGAACAGTTCCCTGTCATGGAAGGTTTCAGACATCCTTAAGAGGGAATACAAAGCTCAAAGTGAAGTGGGAAGACGATCATAAGATCTGGTGAGGATCGGAATTCAAATTCTCTTCCACAAAGACTGTGTGATAAACTCACTCAAAACTTGCCGGTCTTTTTTGGTCTGGTACGGAATGTTGAGTGAACCTTTGTGTAGACAACTCTCATTTTCTGTTATTGTAAGTCCTTGTTATGTTTTGTGCCTTTATATGCAGTGGAGAAGGAAAAGCAACTCATCGACCAATTTATCTGCTAGTTCAGTGACAGTGGATAAGTTGAATGATGAATTCAATCATCTTTTGCTGAAACTTCGATTGGCAAATGAAACTATAACTGATAGGGAGTTCTTTATAGAAAAGTGGAACAGTTTCTGAACTAAGCCGAACATTATTGAATGATGTATTATGGTCTTGAGGGTTTTTTTTTTTTTTTTGCAGACTATGAATACTATTGTTCTGCTTCGCTTTGTTTATGCAATGATGAGTTTTCCGTGACTTCTGTGCATTCTAACAATGTGGTGAAGGAAAGTTTAGAAAGAGGTAAAAGAGGCGTTTTACAATGATCAACGTGCAAAACCTCCAAACTCAAAGGGGAAAAAAGACTGACCACAGTTGCATATGAACCGCCGAAATGCTCGAATTTTATCATACATATTTACCAGATGATCTCTAAAAGATAGTTGAGGCTAATCTCTTATTACAACTTATTTAGTATATTGAGATATGGTTTACAAGGTATGGCTGCTTTCAAGGATACATTTATTTTATTTTGTTCATAGGGTGCCACATTCCTAAAGAATAAATCCTTGCCAATAAAAATGGGCTTGCACTTTGTTTAATGTAAATTATACTATAAGATTTGAAAGACTTGTGTAGTTCTTGACTTGAAAAACATTCAGCTGAGTTAGCCCATTTATTAATTATTTGTCCATTAACAGAAATTAACATTTTATAGGACTATTTTTCTTTTAACAGTTGGTTTTTCAAATGATTTTTGTTTAGAGAATTGTTAAGTATTGGACATTTTTGTCATGTTTTGCTTTCAAATGTGTTAATTGAATTTCTTGGAATTGAAGCGGAAAATCTAAATTGGATGATGCATATTTGCAATTAAAATTAAAGGAAGAGCTTCCAGATGAGTGTATCTCCAGAACTTAGAAGGGAAAATGTTGGTGCTTATTCAAGTAACAAGAGCTAGCTAACAACTTACTCCAAATGCGGAGAATGCTTGTAGTTCTATCAAGGTAACTAGAAGCAAACTACTTTTTTTTGTACATTTTTTGCAACGTGTACTCCTTTTGTTTTACATAATAACAATGACTAATTTTCGTTTTCTCCGGTTTCTTGTTAAGTAGCTTTAAGGCACTAGCTTGATTCAAGGCAAATATGAAGAGAAGAAACAGTAGAAAAAAGTGTTACACAATTAAATGACACTTGTGCTTCAAACTTTTCTTTTCCCTCTAGCATTTAATGATTGAAGTTGAATGTGAAGGTCATGCAAACTTGTTCTAAACTGCAAGTTTTATCCTATGGAAGGGGTTAATAGGCCCTTGGTGCTATTCCTAAGAGAATTCTGAAGCTGAAAGTAATTGGGTACCTACATCGACATAAACAAGTTCATAGCATTGGTTTGGCCTCCCCGCATAAAGCAATTTGATCCTATGGAAGGGGTTAATAGGCCCTTGGTGCTATTCCCAAGAGAAATCTCAAGCTGAAAGTGCTTGGGTACCTACGTCGACATAAACGAGTTCATAGCATTGGTTTGGCCTCCCCGCATAAAGCAATTTGATCCATTATTTGCTAGGTGAGTTGATGGAATGAAATGATTTTCGAAAATGTAACACGAGAAGGATACTCCTCCATAAAATTTATCTTGACTGGTCATGTTAATAAGTTTAATTAAGGGATAAGATTAAGCTTTAGGTCTCAAATGGCTATAACTTTTTGTCAAGGTTAAGGATGATTTTGCACCCCTTAAGCTAAGCATCATTTCATTCTTACAAGAACCAAGGGTCAGATGCAGCCTTTCAACAGCTTTGTTTATAGAAAGGCAATCTCAATCATATGCTGATGATTAACATGCATTTGACTAAAGGTGTATCACATTAACATTCTGAACATTCATATGCTTTTCCCTTCATTCTCTAGTTCTATGGAAGACTTGGAGTATTGGACAATTATATACACTTAATAACCTTTGTCATGATTTGTTGAATTTGTTATTTCTTGAATAGAATATGGTTTTTGATTGAATCAGAAATTTAACTTCACATTAATCATGCTTTTTCAATTTTGAGTTGTAAAGCCCTGGACGCTCATGGTTGTTATGTTGGGGTGTCATGAGGCTTTTGTTTTGGATTGGCATTGGTGCTAAGCATATGCTCCTTAACAGTGTGGTCAATAGGCAATCCATAATACTATAATACAAGCTTCAAGAATCCGAAGATTTGAATTGAAATAGCATGCAGAGGAATCCATTTAACAAAATGCAAAATCTGTGAAATGGTATCAGCGGTAGTGGTCATTGTTTAAAAGAAGAGTGAAACTAAAATGTGGGTTATTGAATTAGAGAGGAGCAAGTAAGCATCCTTTAAAAAAATTCATGATCATTTGAGAGAAAAAAATGGTTTGTGCACTTTTCAACTTTTGCATTTTAAATAAAGCATAGAAGGAAAAGGAAAACATCCGTCTTACATGTTAGCCTCATATGTTGACTTTGAAATGTTTCAAGAATATATCTTGCTGAAATATTAGAATTTTTGAACGAAATTAATATTTAGAAACTACAAAATGATACAGAAAAAAAGGGGCTGAAATTTAGATCTTCCACAAGGAGATTGGGGTGCACGTATATTTTTTAAAGAATCAGTTTAGTCTACTAGATAACGTATATTAGGCAGAAAAGGTAACTGATCATGTAATGTAGGGTCATAGAAAAGCATCTAGAAGGCCAAAATGTAGAGGTTTCTAGAACAATTTTTGGCTAAAAATGTTATTATAGATTCGTTATGGCCCTTGAATGTTCTTAGGATTCTATGCATGTTTGTGGATCCAAGCAAATTATAATTGCTTCAAAAGTGAAATGGCTGCAGATCCAATACGATCTTTGAAATTATAAGACTCTTCCTCCACATGCTAAGAATTTGTGTAGTTCAGTCGAGGTAACTAAAAGTAAGCTACTATTCTCTATACGTTTTTTGCAATGTTTACTCCTTTCTATGCAATGAAGATAACTGATTTTCCTGTCTCTGGTTTCTTGTTAAGTTGCTTTAAGGCATTAATTAGATCCAAGGCAAATATGATGGAAGGTACAGGAGGGAAATGTTTGTTATGGAGCTCAATCACTTGCATTTTAATGTTTTTCTTGCCCACTTTTTTAAGGTTTGAAGTTGATCTAAAGCTTATGCCAACTGTTTAATTGCAAGTTTTGTCCCATGGCAAGGATTAATAGTCCCCTAGTGCTATTCCCCAAAAAATTCTCAAGCTGAAAGTGCTTGTGTACCTACGTCAACATAAATGAGTTCATACCATTGGTATAGCCTATTCACATAAAGCAATTTGACCCCTCGTATATATGTTGGATAAGTTTATGGAATGAAATGATCACCTAAAGAGGTAACATGAGTAGGAGACACCTGCTTTGAACTCATCTCGATCATTCATGAAGATGAGTTCAATTAAGGAATAGGATTAAGCTTTATGTATCAAATGGCACAAACTTATCTCAATCACCTAAAGAGGTAACACGAGTAGGATACATCTGCTTCGAACTTATCTCAATCATTCATGATGATAAGTTCAATTAATGGATAGGATTAAGCTTTATGTATCAAATGGCACAGACTTCTTACTCATCAAAGTTAATGATGAATTAGCAACCTATTAACTAAGCGTCGTTTCTTTTTTATTGGAATAATTGGAGGAGGGTTAGATGCAACATTTATGTAGATTTGTTCAAAGACAGACAACCTCAATCATACACAGATGATCAATATGCTTTTGAATAAAGATTTATCATGTCAACATTCTTATCATTCTGTTGTTTTTCCCTTTACTCTCTACTTGTCTTTGAAAGAGTTGAACATTGGACAATCATAGAAATTTAATAACCTTTTCCATAATTAGAGAAGTTTATTATTTCTCAAATAGGATATAGTTTTGATGGATTGGAAAACTTTAGTTAACATAGTTATTTTCAATTTTGAGTTGTAAAGTCACTATCTGAAATCCAGTAGATGCAATTTAGTCAACACATTCCATGGTGCTTTTGGTTTTTATGTCATGCTGTCTTGAGGTTTGTGTTCTGGCCCTTTTGGGTGATTTTTTTTGGGACATTGCCCCTCAATTGAAGACCTGTTCTTAAGCATTCATAGCGTTGGAACACTTCCCTTGTTGTTCTTCAAATAAATGGCTAGTTCCTTGCTATTGACTAGTGGCCATGTCGTCCATGAACACTTAACCAATCTGCGAGTATTCTTTTTAACAGTAATTACTCCAAAAGGAGAACAGCTAATAGCATGAGCGTATCATTCTTTCTTATGCATGCTACTGAATTATTTGCTTCTAAATCTCTTGAAGGTTGTTCAAATGATAGTAAATTATAGATGAATTTTCTAGAGTTTTCTAATTTTATAGGTTCTCATCAAAGGAGAATTCTACAGAGAATTCAATGACATCATTAGTATGCACTAGGTGAAAAAACTTGGTTAAAATTGCCTTTTGGCTTTAGTTTTTTTTTCTAGTTTGACTTCTAAATTCTCTTCTAAATTTGTTATTTTTCTGCCCAGACTAGCGAATTGGATGAAAAGCTCAAACATATTGTTGCCAATAAGGAGAATGGTTTGTGCTATTCAATGTAGGTATAATATGGTGAATAAGTGTATCATTTTTCTCATGTGTTCTACCATGGAAAAGAGACTTTTTGTCATTTATATTAGTGTTCCTGCTAAAAATCGATGAGAAAATTCCATGCTTTTTAGGTTGATGTCCTTGAATATAAGACAAACTACTTAAATAATTGAATGGAAAGAAGGAAAAATCTCAGGCTTTGCACTTTGCTGTTAGTCTTGTATTAGTGCATGTAGATATGGTTTAGATAGGCTTAAGCTTGACTTGTTAAATTTGTTACATGTGTTTGAATGAGCTTTTTAGTTTTATCTGAGATACAATAAATTAATTAATAACATGATAGAGATCGTGGTGTGTATCTTCCGTAAATTGAGCTATGTAATAATTGAATTTTATTTACTGTGGTTGAGTTATTTTGAGTATTATTTTTCCAAATGTGTCAATTCTAGATGGAAATAACTAAAAGGAAACTAGATCTTCAAAGCTTCCCTTTGTAAGTTTAAACTCTGTTGAATCATTAATTTATATTGTAATAAAAACTATAGTAAAAATGAATACTTCTTAAGATATATATAATCTCAAAGATAATGAAAATGGCTTTTAATTGATAATATTACTCTGAGGCTAATAGAAATTGGAATGAAAAAGGAAACAAAATAAAAAGTTCACCAAAAGGTGGTAGTACATTTAAAGCAAAATAAATCTTCCTACCCTGCAATGACGCATATTTTGTTTATTCGCTAACCGCGTCAACCGTTTGGCAAGACAGATGCTATAAATTGACGCTTGCCTGTTTGTCACTACTCATTCTAACTCGCAATTGAAAAAAACAATGGATAAACTTCGAAGTCTTTGAGTTCATGGATTTCCAAACTGAATTTGCAGAAATGCGGAGTAGAGAGTTTGCTTATAAGAAAATTTATAGGTTTCTTGTTTGCCATTGTCGAAAACTGATTGATGTTGGAAAGCTTCGAATACTATAGTATTGGGCTTCAGGATGACTAGGGCTAGTACTTAAAAAGCTTGTATCAATTTGGATGCTTTAATTGACGAAGAACTAAAATCTTGCCAAGATAGTTGCATTCATTAAAAGATTGAATTTCATTTGGTTGTTTCATGAGCTTGAGACACAGTGTTGGTTTGTTTGCTAATTATTTTTATTTGATTAAGGTCCTATAAATTATTATGAATTTTTGTTGATTAGGATTTTAGTGCATGCCGGCATATATTTCTCCGCCTCGTGCAAGTTCTCTTTTATATATCAAGACCTCTTATGGAGCAAAACTAAAGAAGACAACAGTTTGGTATTGCCTCTAAGAGTTTCTTGCTCGTTTTAATGTCTTGGCTTGAGACATTTTGTCGTGATTTTTTCCACTGCTTGAGTGATCTGGCGGCATAGTAAATACATTCAATTGAATGGTAATTGATCTCAAGCTCCATAATGTGTGGAAGTTTAAGTTGAAGAAATCACTAGAAGGATCCATGCTGTATAAGACAAGTTGCGATAGCCTTAAATGAGAATGGAAAGCTCAAAGTGAAGGAGGGGGAAGATGAGAAACTCTATCAAGGATTGTAATCAAATTTATCTTCTAGAAAATACATTGTGGAATCAAGTTATTCAGGCCTTGCAGGTCATATCCGGTTAGATACTAAATGAACCTTTGTGGTGACATGTCCCACGTATGTTATGTGATTCTAGGTCTTTTTTTAGTTTTGTGACCCTATAACTAATGAAAAGGGCAAACAATGAACTGATAAAAAATCTTACAAATTTAGCTGCAACAAATAAATTGAATGATAAATTCAATCATCTGTCACTAATGCTGTTAGTCCATGATGACATTGTCAAAGATCATTATTATTGTACATGCATTGCAAAATTTGGATGGATTCAGAATTACCCTAAAAATCTTGTTTTATATGGTTAATAGCCAAGAGCTAGGAAATTTGCATTGCTGCAGCACTTTGTTTATGCAATAATAATTCTAGTTGACTCCTGTGCTGTTTTATGAAGATGAACAGTGCAAAACTTTCAGAGACTGACTGTGGAAAAGGGCTGGCAACACTTTAAGTTGAACATTAAGGAACCATTGAAATGCGCATGGTTCTAATTATTCCTCTGTGCAGGACTATATCTGGAAAATAACTGAGTCTTATGCTACCCACCATTATGGTTTACCATGTGCCCGGGGTGGGAGTAGGGTAATGCATGAAGATAATTAGTATCACTTTTTGATGGTCAATTTAATGCTGGAAATGCAGCGCGTTTCTGTTGCTGATGTGAGTACCAATGAGTTTCCATATATTTTCACTGAGAAAAGTGGTAAATTTGCTTTGGTTTTGTCCTGAAAGTTTTGCTATATTCATTACAATTTATTATGCCAACAGGATAAAGCTGAATTCTAACCTAGGACCTCCTACTGATGACATACAACTAGTCTAGTGCATAAGTGTCTATCTTGCTTTCAAATTTTTCCCCTATACTTTATGGTGCTTGATGCTATTTTCTCCAAAAGTGGTGAGTTTTCTTAAATATCAAGTAAGAACTGTAAATCATCCCTCCTTTCATGCGTAATTTATTTGGTTTATGTTAATTCCATAGTGGAGGATGCAACTGTTCATGTTGCAAGGTCATGATGATGTTGAACATTTATATTCTTTTGTGCACTGATTTTTGCCTTCCGGTGGGTGGGAAGCCGGGAGGGACACCATCTTTTTTTTTTTGAAGTTCTAATGAAGGGAAGGGGAATCTAAGATTTTCTTCTTCCCCCCCTCCCCCCCCCCCCCCAAAAAAAAAAGAAAATATTATGTTATGATATTGAGGAAAGTTGATCTAGGGGTGAAGGGTGAGGAGCTCACCCCTACTAGTTTTGTTATCCTTTAAAATGACACTTTCTTTTAAAAAATGATCTTGAACAACTTTTTTCGGGTTTCGATGAAACTGAACAAGGTTAAACCACCCTATCCTTACTTCAATCACTCCTCTGAACACGGTATTGGACTTCAATTTGCCGGGGAAAATATTATTCAGTACAAAGAAGGTGCACTGCAATGGTTCAAACAATCTGTACATGTAATTCATTTTAATATTTGGCTGCGTCATCTTGAATTTTTTTCCTTCTTGGCCTAAAGGCTCCTTGTCATGTAGACTTTCGATGTTGTAGTTAATGGATCAATTGTCATGTTTTATTAGTCATGCAGGAATATTCTTCTCGATGTGTGATTTATGTTTGGTATTCACAGAAACCAACTTATTCCTCGGCTACAGAGCTAAGCTTCTGGTTGCTATTCCAATTTCCAAATAGAATTTTGCTTTAGGAAGCATAACACAATCTGCAGTACAAAAAAACTTTAAAAGAAGACAGGTGAAATGTTGCTAAACGAGGTTCTAGAGGTGTTAGAATAGGTTAACCATACATTTTTTATTCTTTTGATTACTGAAAACAATTTTTTATGAATCTGTTGGGAGATGAATATGGCCGGCAGTGCTTAATGGACTACCAATTTTTATTCTTTGGTGCTTATCAAGGTTAAGGGACCAATTGGAGGGGCATCATCATTGGCTTCCGGTATTTATTTTCATGGTGCACTTTCATTTTTTCTTTTTTTTAGTCTATAATGCATGTTGGAGTATTTGACATGATTTACACAAACCAATTTCTTGTTAAAGTTTTATAGTAGTTGTGAAATTTACAATGCCTTGTTTTAAGTGTTGTGGAAGTTGTTGGATATATGGTCTTTACTTATCTATAGATGTTGCTACAGGAAAGAACATCATATCATCTTCTTTCGCAGTTAAGAGTACATAGTCACAAATTTGTGATTTAATATTGTTGACTTGATAGCTGTAATTGCAATGCTTGAGACTTCCTTACACCAATCCACAAGTACATATAACTGTTTGATGTCCACTGCATAGCTATATTGCTGCATTATAAGAAAGGATTGGGTAGGATCTTTGACCCTACAAAAACCTACATCATGCTTATCAGTTATTGTATGGACCATCGCACAGCTCTAATGCTACATTATATAGTTCCAGAAGAAAGGGTTGTTTGTGTAGGATCTTTGACCGTACAAAATCTACACAGTGCTTTTCAAATTACAAGTTCCAAGTGTAGGGGACTAATTGCTTATGCTGTGTTCAAAATCGGGTGTCATGGATATATCTTAGTTATGATAAATATATTAAAATTAAGTGCAATGCTTTTTAAGCTTTGAAGCATTTTGATTAAATTATATTATAATTACATCATTTGAGATAAATTTTCCCAAGTAAATCCTTAGTGACAAGGCCTTTGAAAATCTAATTGTTGTCTAATGATAAGATTTTTTCTTTTTTTATCTTGAAAATTCTCATTTCTAGTTAAAAATGTATTTTTTGATATAAAGATATGACTGCATACATTGCAAACCTAACATTTAATAAGATTATTAGGCTCATGCAAATTGACTGAGCTTCCATTTCCGAGCTATACCTGTGAGGTCCACCACAATGTGATCCATATTGAAATGGAAGTATTCTATGTACCAACTCTGTTTAAGATGTTAAAATTTTGGCACTTCTTTTCATTCTTTGCAAGTAATGTTTGATGTGAAATTCCAACGTTAGTCTTGATTCTCGAAACTGATGATGCAAACAATTGTTTCTATCATCTTCTTTAAAATATTTGTATCATGACGGTATTATCATTTGTGCATGATTGTCTCCTTGGGTAATGTTACCCCTATTGAAGTTATTTTGGTAGCCGCAAAAGCCTCAAAGTTTTGAATCGCCAGATGAAGAAAGACAAGTGTGTATGTTTACTAGTTCTCCTTGTACAGGTTAATATTGTGTATAATTCTGGTAAGATGCTTTGTTTAGATCATTCATCTTTATCATTTAAAACATTCCCTAGTCACAATAACTAGGGAAAATATTCACACTTTTGAATTCGTTTCGGTTTTTTCTTCTTTTAGGGATAGATATGAAGTTTGATTTTGCTTGCCACAATAATTTCTTTGAAAATATGCTCAAATCATTAAACAACTTTACTTTTTGGATTTCTTATATTCATTATGTTTTTTTAGGTTACTAGATTATTGTTTTTTACTTTGAAAAGTGCTTTTGGAAAAGATATGGCTGATTACTTTTTTAAAAACATCTGATATGGTCTTTTAAAATTCAGGAATAAAAACTTGTTAAAAACCCTTAGCAACTCAAGCAGGGCAGCAATAAAACACTGCCATCCATATAGTTGTTTCCAGCACAATGTTTCTTCATGGTGCTGTGGTCATACTACCTATCATTATTGATTCCTGCCATCCACGTGCTTATTTTCATTCGGGGTCCGGAGCAACATAAGAGTTTGAAGTTTGGAGTTAGAGAGAGAGAGAGATGAGACCGGATTTTTACGTGGAAAACCTCCCCTTAAAATGAGGAGGAAAAACCACGGGGCCTGAAGCCTGAAATTGATCTTCACTATCGTTCGTTTGTAGTATACAAAATACAAAGTACGGAGACACCCTAGTCTTTTCCTTCTTTTATCTCTTTTATCTGCCCAGGAGAGAGAGCCCAGGGGATGTGAGAAGGATCCTCATGGAGATGTTGAGAGAAGGGTCCAACCCCTCTCCTGTGGGCTCTAAGTGAGTATTTATAGAGGAATGTGGTTGTTGAAGATGTCCACGTGGCCGCCGGCATGCCCATGCAGCTACTGAGGCCTACTGGGAGGGCGGTCATCTACTCCGCTGACACAGCCATGCTATGTCAGGCATGCTGGCGTGTGCAAGAAGCTAGCTGCCAACGGCGCTGACTGGCCGTACCTTGCCAGGAATGCCAGTCTTGAAGTGACAATGCATGTTCTGAGGTTTGGTGGTGGCGTGACGCATGGGTTGCGTGTCCTTTGGTGACTGTGAAGCCGAGCTGGCATTCTCGGACATCTGGGAGAGTCCTCGTTCCTTTCTGGCCTTATTATCCTTTGGATGAGTCCGTGTACTATATGCCATATTGTGCTTGTTCTCGGACGGGATGAGAGGGCTCTCGGTCGTTGGCTGCATTAGTGACTTGCTAAAGGCTTTTGGGCCCATTGTGGAACGTCCTCGGGCTTCTTTCACCTTACGCGGTCTTGGGCAAACTAACAACTTGGGCCTCTCGGGCCAAGTACTCGCCCACTTGCCCGTTCTTTTAGGGACCCCGGGTATTGGAACCCAACAGATATGAAGTTTGATTTTGCTTGCCACAATAATTTCTTTGAAAATATGCTCAAATCATTAAACAACTTTACTTTTTGGATTTCTTATATTCATTATGTTTTTTTAGGTTACTAGATTATTGTTTTTTACTTTGAAAAGTGCTTTTGGAAAAGATATGGCTGATTACTTTTTTAAAAACATCTGCTATGGTCTTTTAAAATTCAGGAATAAAAACTTGTTAAAAACCCTTAGCAACTCAAGCAGGGCAGCAATAAAACACTGCCATCCATATAGTTGTTTCCAGCACAATGTTTCTTCATGGTGCTGTGGTCATACTACCTATCATTATTGATTCCTGCCATCCACGTGCTTATTTTCATCTATAAGGCATTTGATTTAGTTATTGTTTGCTTATTCAATGTGACATGAGTTAGGAAAGTTGCTTAGTCAATAAACCAACTTAAGCATGCAATGTCACAATGGTGCTATTTACTGGATGTCCTGTGATATACCCTTGCTTTTGTTTGGTGGTGTTTTCGAAGATTTTATTGAGCTAGGTAGGATGCGATCAATGTGGCATCTACTAGTTTTAATCTTATTTGGTATGAATTAATGATGATAAAGTTGGAAGTAAGATCACAAGCGTCACATTTTTTATAGTTTATTTTTTGGATCTATGTGACTATTTATGCAGGAAAAACTCAAAGTTTGTGCTGCTGGAGTGTCCAGCTTATCTTCATTACCATTTTTTCTTTCTTGCTTAAATTTTTCTTGATGCAATCTTTATTCTAGAATTAATGAATTCTGTCATCAACTATAAATCTATCATTTCATAGGCAATTTATCTCAGATAAGCTAATTTCATAGTGGAAGATATATGATAAGTTTATGAGTTATGAAATGACATTGAGCATTTACATCATATGTTTTTTGGAAGTAAAGAGGATCGATTGGATGAAAAGGAATTAGTAGTGAAGGAAATATTTCACATTGTTTAGGAGTTTATTAATAAGGGAAGGGTACTATAAATTTGTACTTTTCACTCACTGGTGCAAAAGTTTGTGCTTGTGATTGAATGAGAGTGAGCCATTTTTTCATATGCTTCCATCCCTCCTTTTCCTTCCTCTTCCGTTCTTCACCTCCAAATTGGGGTGTCATGCTTTGCTTCTTTTGCAAAATATATTATGATGGATTTTAATATACCGTCAGGTACTTAGTTTTAATTATCAAATACGAAAAATGATACATATATACATTGCATGCATTGCATGTCGTTGGATATAACTTTATATAATTGGACTTGCATATCATTGCCTGCCATTGCATATCATTGCATGTTAAATGTAAATGAAATCCATTCAGAAAGCCCATTCTGCTACACTAGCTTTGTTGTGTAAATAAGAGTGATGCTTATTGAAAAGAAATTTTGCATGGTTTTCTATGCACTACATAGCATGCAGCACAATGTTAACACTTTTCTCACATCATAAATGTCACAACTCCAGTACCGAAACACAAATATAATGGCGATATAAAAACCATAAACCAAAAGTAGAGGTTTGTTTGCAACCTTGTAAACACCATTAATTAATCTTAGGATTTGGCCAAACTATCCGGGTTCGGCTATATAATCAATTATCTACTCAATACTCATCAAATCATAAATGAAATCGTCTAATCATCTACCATTAAGAGTCTAACATCATCGTCATTGTTGTCATCATCACAAAATGTACAATACGATGTCTGTTGGCCAAATAGAAATGTTTTAACAAAATACATAACTACATTATCAAGTTTCCAATTGTTTATAAATCCTACTACAATTACAGAATACAATAAAAAAAGGCTATTGACTAGTCCTTTAGAAAAATCATCTGTGACCAAAACTTGCAAGTCATTTATGCTGCTAATCTGAAAGTTGATGAAATATGGCAAAAGTGAACCTAAAACTCAACAAAGCATATGTGTGTGTGTGTGTAGATGACAAAATGTGGAAAGTCAATAATAATAATTGAATGCAAAATATTGAAAAATGAGAACAAAAATAAAAACTAAGGGCTAGTGATAATTTTATCAACTAAAGTCAAATATCGAAGGTTGGTCTATAAATTCTCATGCCATAGTTCGGGCTACACATAACTATTTAAAATCCATGGGTTGGCTCACTGTATATTATACCCCAAGCACCAATTTTCTAATCCGTGAATGTTAGATAATGTCCTTTGATTACTAATTAATATGCTAGAATATGTTCTAATATATTCTGTCAATTTTTTGTAATGGTTTTTATTAAGACAAAAGAAAGACTCTACACATATACAAATTTTCACCTTTAGAAAACAAATAATCTTGACAAACTTTAAAGTAGAGCTTTCATCAAATTCTTGCACAAAAAGTGATATGCGAGATATCACTAACAATTTTCAAAAAATAAAGTACAAGCCTTCAAAATTTAAAAATTTATAAGCAATATTAACATGCAGACAAGACAATTGCAAGAGAAGTACAAACTCAAGAACTCTAAAGAACATCTGAAAAATTCAGCAACAAGTGAAGAAAATGATTTAGATGCATAGGTTGAAAATCACCAAAATCTAACCTGAAAATACTTCAAAATTGCCTTCTATCTCTTTCTCTCTCTTACTCTCTCTTCTTTTCTTATCTCCTCTCTCGAAATCTCTACAGAAAATGACCTAAAATTGGCTGAACCCTTTTAAATACCCAAATTGGCGCACGAGCGCCAATTGTGCGCCCATTAGTCGTGATGCCATAACACTGCTAGCACGTCTGCTATTATGCACCAATCAACCTACATCATGTACACATCAGGTGTGATTTCTACCGTCAAGCAAGTACATGTTTCCTTTTCTACTCTCCTTAGGCAACCCAATACTACCAACGGTGCACAAGCATCACCCGTGCTTGGTTAGGCAGCAATCCATTTCTTTCAATTATTTGATTTCTTATCCAAACATGTAGTTATTCTCAACAATTTATTTAATTAATTTCTAACATCAATAAAATATATTTTAGTGATTGGATGTTACAATCAAATTGCTATTATAAATTACTTAGTCTTTACATTGAGGTTATATTTTAGTCATTGGATCTTTGTGACTATTTATGCAAGAAAAACTCGAAGTTTGTGCTGTTAGAGTGTCCGACTTTCATCACTAGAAAAATTGGCTATAAGTTATGCTCGAAGGTCTCATATTTGGCTTTTCGTCCTAATGGAAGTTGTGCTTTCTTCATTTCTATTTTTTTTTTTGCTTAATTTTTTTTTGTTATAATCTTTATTCTAGAATTAGTAAATTCTGTCATCAACTATAAATCTATCCTTTCATTGGGCAATTTATCTTAGATAAGCTAATTTCATAGTGGAGAATATATAATCAGTTTATGAGTTATGAAATGACATTGAGCATTTACATCATGTGTTTTTTTGGAAGTGAAGAGGATCGATTGGATGGAAAGGAATGAGGAGTGAAGGAAATATTTTACATTGTTTAGGAGTTTATTAATAAGGGAAGGGAACCATAAATTTGTACTTTTCACTCACTAGTGCAAAAATTTGTGCTTGTGATTGAATGGGAGTGAGCCATTTTTTCATACACTTCCATCCCTCCTTTTCCTTCCTGTTTCGTTCTTCACCTCCAAATTGGGGCGTCATGCTTTGCTTTTTTTGCAAAATATATTATGATGGATTTTAATATTGTATCGGATACTTAGTTTTAATTATCAAATACAAAAAAGCATACATACATACATTGCATGCATTGCATATCCTTGGATATAACTGTATATAATTGGACTTTCATATCATTGCCTGCCATTGCATATCATTGCATGTTAAATGTAAATGAAGCCCATTCAGAAAGCTCATTCTGCTACACTAGCTTTGTTGTGTAAATAAGAGTGATGCTTATTGAAAAGAAATTTTGCATGGTTTTCTATGCACTACATTTTGTTGCATGGCCCTTTAGCATGCAGCAAAAAGTTAAACACTTTTCTCACGTCATAAATGTCACAATTCCGGTATCGAAACACAAATATAATGGCGATATAAAAACCATAAACCAAAAGTACAGGTTGGCTCACGACCTTGTAAACACCATTAATTACTCTTAGGATTTGGCCAAACTCTCCTGGTTTGGTTATATAATCAATTACCTACTCAATACTCATCAAATCATAAATGAAATCTTCTAATCATCTACCATTAAGAGTCTAACATCGTCATCGTCGTCGTCATCATCACAAAAAGTTCAATATGATGCTTGCCGGCCTAAATAGAAATGTTTCAACAAAATATATAACCACATTATCATGTTTCCAATTGTTTATATATCCTACTACAATTACGGAATACAATAAAAAAAAGGCTATTGACTAATCCTTCAGAAAAATCCTCTGTGACCAAAACTTGCAAGTCATTTATGTTGCTAATCTGAAAGTTGATGAAATATGGCAAAAGTGAACTTAAAACTCAGCAAAGTATATGTGTGTGTGTAGATGAGAAAATGTGGGAAAGTCAATAATGATAATTGAATGCAAAATATTGAAAAATGAGAACAAATGTAAAAGCTAAGGGCTAGGGATAATCTCATCAACTAAGGTCGAATATTGAAGGTCGGATTATAAATTCTCATCCCATAGTTCGGGCTATACATAACTATTTAAAATCTATGGGTCGGCTCACTATATATTAGACCCCAAGCACCAATTTTCTAATCCATAAATGTTGGATAATATCCTTTGATTACTAATTAATATGCTAGAATATGCCCTAATATATTTTGTTAATATTTTGTAATGGTTCTTATTAAGACAAAAAAAAAAAAAAGACTCTACACATATACAAATTTTCACATTTAGAAAACAAATAATCCTAACAAACTTTAAAGTAGAGCTTTCATCAAATTCCTGCACAAAAAGTGACATGCAAGATATCACTTAACAAATTTCATGAAATCAGGTACAAGTCTTCAAAATTTAAAAATTTATAAGCAATATTGACATGCAGGCAAGACAATTGCAAGAGAAGTACAAACTCAAGAACTCTAAAGAACAAATTTCAAGAACTCAAGTACAAAATTTAAAAAGTGACATGCAAGATATCACTTAACAAATTTCATGAAATCAGGTACAAGCCTTCAAAATTTAAAAATTTATAAGCATTATTGACATGCAGGCAAGACAATTGCAAGAAAAGTATAAACTCAAGAACTCTAAAGAACATCTGAAGAATTCAACAAGTGAAGAAAATGATTTAGATGCATAGGTTGAAAATCACCAAAATCTAACCTGAAAATACTTCAAAATTGCCTTCTATCTCTTTCTCTGACTTACTCTCTCTTTCTCTCTCTTCTCTTCTTATCTCCTCTCTCGAAATCTCTACAGAAAATGACTTAAAATCGGCTGAAGGTTGTTTAAATATCTAAACTGGCGCACAAGCGCCAATTGTGCGCCCATCAGTCATGATGTCATAGCACTGCTAGCACGTCTGCTATCATGCACCTACCAACCTACATCATGTGCGCATCAGGTGTGATTTCTACTACCAAGCACGTACATGTTTCCTTTTCTACTCTCCTTAGGCGACCCAATACTACCAACGGTGCACAAGCATCATCCGTGCTTGGTTAGGTACCGATCCATTTCTTTCAATTGTTTGATTTCTCATCCAAACATGTAGTTATTCTCGACAATTCATTTGATTAATTTCTAACATCAATAAAATATATTTTAGTGATTGAATGTTACAGTTAAATTGCTATTATAAATTACTGTGAATAGTATTCTTTATGTTGAGATTACATTAGTGTGTAAATTCTAGCAAAAGGTATGCTTACATTGCATGTGAGTCATCAATGTTATTTTATTTAATTGCATAACAGTTAATATGCTGGCAAATAGTTTATATTAGAATACACATGATAGGCTAATGATCATCCTATTTGTGACTGCACAATTTTAAGGTTTTGATTTGTACATCTTTTTCCATTTATCTTTATTCCATATTTTTTGATCAATTGTATGAGGGTGAAAATTGAAAGGAAGGAATCAAGGACCAAATTTGATCTTCGAGTGTTGAAACATGCAACTTTTATCTAAAAACTACTTAAGAGAGATTTTGGGGCTTACTTTAGAGCTGACCATTACCTTTGTGGGCAGGGAAGTTCCATTGCTAGTTTATTAGTTTTCAAAAAATAAAGGGCTTAGGCATGATTAGACGTGCAAATTAGAGCTTTAAGACTGCAACATGGAGATTAAGGTATACAAGTTTAGGAGCCGGATTACTTGATTACTTGATATTGTTCTATCTTTTCCTTCTTGTCTGTGGTCATTGTGAATTGTTGTAAGAAAGACAGTGGGCTTTCTCATATAGAAGATAATGTTTGAGGAAAGCAAGAAATGCCCACCATACTAAATAATATTTGGGATACAACCTCTAGAAGATTTTCAGTTTACATTATAATGATTCTAGAAAATGAAGTTTGAATCTCAGGTACTAGTCTAGAGGAAGAATGAAATTGAAAATGGTTATCGTATTAGAGTAGAAAGTGGGTACCCCTTACTATGGTTCACGATTGTTTGATAATAAAAAACTTTGTAAGGATTCTGAAATTGGCTATTGAAATTATCCATCATGGAATCCTTTTGGCCTTTCAATGTGCTTCCAAACTCCAATGTGTTTTTAATGATCCAAACACCACTAATTGTTGCAAAAACTAAAACTAGTGATGCAAAGATGCTATATGATGTTGCGCTAGACAATAAACAACGCTTAAGACTTGCCTTGCCTAGCCGCAATATGATCCACAAATGCCAACCATACTAAAACAAGTGGAGAAAGCTAACTTTTGAAGCATCATAAATTTATTAAAGCATTGCATGAAGGTTAGTTCTCTATAATTGCTTTCTCCCTCATCCTCGTAGTCTTAATTTATGGGCTAAGCTAACCTTGTTTGACAGTAAGTTTTTCCATACTAAGTTTTAATTTGTGGTTGTTATTAGTGTGGATTCCCACTTTCCATAGGGCATAGGGGTTTGGTAACAAGAAGTAACAATATAAATTCCCAACTCAAGTAGCTTGAGCTTGACATAGGCTAACAGATCTAATAGGTTGCATTTGAGACTGAGTCACATTCAAATGACTTGCAAACTCTCTCTTGTTATTTACCTCCGCAGCCAAGGTTTGATTCTGAGTGAAATCAACCCAACTACATTGTTGACCTAGCACTATGATTGCTAGTTTTCGAATCCTCTCACCAATTTATATTTTATAGTGGCTTTTCAGTAATTTTAGCTTATTTGTGAAACTTCTCTTGGTTTGCCAAGTGAAGCTACTCCTAAATAGTATAACATGTAGAAAATTTTAATGATAATGATATTATTGTTAAAAAAATTAATAAATGAGAAAAATGTATATTGAAACAAAATTTAAAATTTTATGATCAATGAACTAAGACTTATCTTATTTGGGGTAAAGAAACTCAAACACTGTAACAAGGAAAAGATTGGCCAAGCTGTATAATTAAAATTTGAAAGTCAGTTAGTCTAAGTTGTCAAAGAGTTTACTTTGTCTAAATGCCACACTATGTACATACTGTTATTTAATTTCCACTACTACATTATGTAGTTCTATAAGAAAGGATTGGGTAGGACCTTCAATGCCACAAAACCCTCATGGTGCTTATCATTTATTATATGGACCACTACATAGCTCTAATGTTGCAATGCTACATTAAATAGTTATAGGATAAGGTTTGGTTATGATATCTGACACTACAAAATCTACATGGTGCCTTCATATTATGATGACCAGGAGCAGGGGACTAATTGCTTATGCTATGTCCAAAAATGAGTATCATGGATATATCTAAATTATTCTACATATATCAAAATGAGGTGCAATGCTATGCAAGCTTTGAAGCACAGTGATTAAATTGCATTATAATTACATATTTTTGATGGATTTTTCCAAGTGCATCCTTAGTGACAAGGCCTTCAAAGATTTGATTGCTAGGCCAAAAACTTCTTGGGGGAATTTCATGTATGCTAGCATATTATGTTGATCCAGTGAGAAGGTTGTTCATTTTTATGCTAAAAGTCCCTATTTCTAGTTAAAAAGGCATTTTTGGTACAATGATAAGGCTGTATATCATTACAACCCAACCACTAGTGACATTATTATGCTCATACAAAATCGACCAAGCTTTCATGTTCAAACTATTCCTATGGTATTTATTCCATGACAATGAGAACCATAATGTAATGTAGGTGTTCTGTATACCATGTCTAACCTGTTGAAATTCTAGGACTTTTTCCAATTTCTACGAGTACTGTTTGATCTAAAATTCCAAAAGTATTTTGGATTTTTGTAACCGATGATGGAAGCAATGCTTCCTATCATCCTCCTAGAAATGTCAGTATCAAGACAATATTATCATTTGTGCATGGTTGTCTCCTTGGTGAGCCATTAAAATTTCATAATCCCTCTCACTACAGTCCACCATGATGAAAAGTGCTTTTATTTTATCAGTTGAAATTAAAATTGTATGACCTATGAGAACTGTTAGAAGATTGTGCTTGTCTTTGTGTAAGTTTTATGGCAACTCTAAATGCCTCAAAGTCTTTGCGTAAGATTGTACTTATTAGAATCATGTCACCAAAAGTGTGAGAGAGATGGCAATGTTCTTGAGATTTATTCATTGATAAGAAAAAGAAAAAATATGAACGGTGATTGGTTCTTTCTCGATCAAAATAGTGGGCATCTTATCCATAGTCGCTCGCTGTCTTCATGGGCTCCTTATCTAAAGGGAACACGTTTTTTCGGCCGCCTATGACGGAGCTGAATTGAAGTTTCCAGTAAAACATATATAAGTATTTAATTTATAGAACTGTCTGGAAGTGGCTCGTTAAGAGAAAGAAGTTGCTAATGACATAAATATGTTGAACGATATGGATTTCTTCAAGATAATTAACCACTTTTTTTAAGATGTTGAGCAGGGCTAATAAGTATCATATCAGTCGATATTTGCATCCATGCTTTCCATACATTCATGGAGGTCATTCGTATCATCATCCTTGTACCTCAGTATTTTGCTCATTTTTCGTTCTCTTTTTCCACTTAGTTTCTCCTTCCGATATATACTGAATTATTTTTAATACATCTTGGAGAACATAGTTTATTTTTTTTTAATAGAGATCAAGAAAAAAGAAACGCATAATCTTAACTGATTGCCCATCCTAGCCGATGCACAACATCCATTCTGCTTCTCGTGTTTCATTAAGGTTAGTAGATTTCTTTATTTGCAGAAATTGTTTTCATTAGCAATATTTTTGCAATAAATATGATCATCATCAATAGTATTTAGTGCACTGAGAACAAAAAAATGCATTGGCAGGCAGCGTTCCATCTTTCACTTCTACTCATTGGAGACTTGGTTTGCTTAAATTATCCCTTTTCTAGAAAGGGGCCCAGAGACTCCTACGCTGAATTTGGAACCTCCTAAAATTTCCAACCATCTCTCCACCTTCGATATACAATTCCCCAAGTCTAAAGTGTCTATAGTGAGTCTACGGTTCTATCTGCAGTAATTGAGTAGCTATAGAAATATAGCTTTCCTTGTATGTGCAAACTATATAATATATGTTGTAAAAGAATTATCTTCTCAATTTCACTGCATCAAAGAGCTAGAAAAGCCTATTAATTCCCTCTCATTCAACCATTTAGAATCTCATCATTAAAGCCCTAAACATTCAACTATATATAAATCTTCTATGCTACTCCTGTTTAAGAGATCGGGTCCAAAAATTGGGTTTATGATCAGATAACATAACCCTGTTAGCACTCTGCACCAAATTTTAAGTTGACAAATACTAAAAATCTATTAGTTTGGAATAACTCCACAAAGAAACTATTAATTTAAATAGAATTCCAAAACACTCTATGTTATCATTGGAGGTCTTATATGGAATGGGCTCCAAATGTAGTGGTTTTTGCTGGTCAGATCAGCAAAAATTTTGTTCTAGCAAATGATTTCACGAGTAGAACTGTGTTCATGAGAAGGTAAAGAAGAGGTAAGGATACCCTTTGTCACCTTGCTCCACTGTTGCTTAATGCCTACTTAGTTTGCATAGAAAAGCATCTAATTTGCATTTTTTTGTGTTTTGAACTGAATGAAGTTGGATTGGTTGTTACTCTTGTTGTCTATTGTTTGATGACAATTTTTCCAAGTGAAAGACTTGGAAATGTGAAAAGGGCTTAATCTGAAGTGTTTCTACCTTTTTGAAAGTATATTTCTTGGGCTTTTAAAATTGAAGAATGTTTATGTTGCTCTTTATTTCTGGGCCTGTGATTTATTGGTTCCTTCTAGCAAGATGATTTTTTGACAAATGCATTTAGTGTCCTTTTAACTTACTGATCCTATGGCTTCCAGTATTGGGCTTCTACTATACAGTCTTCTTATTGGGATAGATCACTCCCTTATTAGTGTTGTGCCCTTTGTGTATATCAATATTCTTTGATTCATTGGCCTGCCGTATCAAGGTTTGCTGAAGATTTGCCCGGTAGATGCTCGAGCGAAGGAGTTCTTAATTAATGAGTGGGAACAACACCTTATATGTACTCATCAAGCACAATGTGTGTTTGAAGTAGAATTGTTACGCCTGAAAGGTTCACTTGCACTACTACAAGCAATTCTAGGTGAAACCTGCACCTAATGCACCTCTGTCCGACACACATGCACCAATGCTTAATGCAGGCACGCTTGTCGGCGCACGTGCATCGCGGCCCTCAATGTACGCTTGCTTTAATTTTTAGGTCATTTTTACACTAGATTTTCAACAACGGCTGAGCACCGAGATGGAGAAAGAAAGAGAAAGAAGAGAGAAAAGGGAAGACGACGAAAATTCACTTATCAGTTTGGGCTCCGAATCGTATTCTATGTTCCGCCAACCTTAGGTATGTTGTTTTTGCTATTGAGAATAATATTTTTACTTGTTGTTTTCTTCTTATTCACTCTTATACTCTTTATTGTTTAAATTGCTCATGATAAGATATTTCGACATTGTGGTGTTGAAAATTTTTGGAACCAAATTTATTATATAGTAGATAATTTTACAGATGTATAGTCCCATGGTTTTTTTTATTATCAACAATTGATTTCCACATAAAAATCCCATGCCTCATTGCTGTGATTATTATTTTGTATTGTGCATAATCGTATTGCCTTCTCATGGATTCAAACAAAGGGTTTGTTAATGATCTTCATAGAGATTAGGTATTAGATTTGTGAGTAAAGATTGGTGATTGGAACCCAACAATTGTGACATCCCTGTCTTGATATCATGGTTTTGCAGTTTTTTCATGTTGAGTTTTCACTGCAGCCCAAGATTTCTTTAGCTAGTGTCTTTTCTCTAGATATGCTATGAGCACAGGTGGGTTGTTCTCTATCCTACAGGAAATCAGTTAGAACTGGTTCGTGATTTTTGTAGTGTCCATGGAAGATCCCGAATCTGTAGATCTTGTGAAGATGTTGCTGACTGGTATTGGATTATTACCCTCTTATCCTTGTTTATTGATTTGGAGGTTCTTTGTTCCTGTATCTTCCAATGCAACTGGGGCCCTCCTTTGTTGAAGGAAGGAGAGTTTTTTTTTTCAAATCACAGTCATTCATTTAAAAATCGACGGCGTCCAACCATTAAAATTTAGAAAAAAATAAATTTTCAGAATAAAAAATTTTAAATAAAATTTAATCATAACGGTTAGTTGAATAGACGGTAATGATTTGCAAACCTTTTCCTCAACACGGGAGAGCCCTCAAATCCATCCACCAATGACTTGCAAAGCACTAATGATCTGTGCTAAAGAGTCACTAATTTTTACTCACTGTTAAATTTTATTCATGTTATAGTTGGATAAACACCTGGGGATTTGTTCTATAGTTGCAATAGCATTTGTTATTATAGCGACGGAGTCTTGTCGTTTAAGAGTTGCTGGCTTTCTATTCATTCATTTTATTTTTATTGATGGATCATTTGCCTGTAACCCCTTGGCTATAAGTTGGTTCGTTGGTTATTTTTCGGTCTGATTTTACTAAAAATAATTGAGTTCTCCCGTAGATAGGGTTGGTGTGGTAAATTTTCTCACATAGCATGTTAGCATTTAGCTACTGATAATGCTGATACACCAGTGACTTGATTATGCCGTTAGCGCGTGTACTATTTTATTACGGTGGTTTTTTTTGAACTATACTATCTTCCTTGCAATCAAGGTTAGATATTTCCTTGCAATTATCTTAGTTCTGTGAGGATTGAATTCTTGTTGCAGGTTTAGCATTTTTCTTCTAATAATTCACTACCCTTCAATGTCAAGTTAGATATATTGTTTAGTGTGACTTAATCGTTTTTTGTGATCATTCTGTTTGTAGATCCAACTCAAAAAATTAATGATATGACTTGATTGGAATTTAGAATTTATGTTAGCGGTGGAACCAAAGAGATATGGCGTAGTATTTTTGAATCTGTTATTTTTTTTGCCCATCAGTTATGCTATATATGGCATTCGTGTTACAGTTTTGAGAGATTTTAAAAATACAATTCATAGCAGTCAAGTTCCTCTTGTAATCCTATTTTTTAAAATTAGTAAAAACTCTCCTCTTTTTGCCCGTAGGTTTTTTACCTTCGGGGTTATTCCTCGTAAATTTGGTATTTATTATTTTATTATCATCAGTCTCACAAACTCCAAGCAGATATTATGCTTTGAACGTTGAGATTCACTGTTGGAATTTGAGGTTGCAGTTTGATGGATTTCTGAGGGATGGATTGGATCTTCATGACTGTTTGGCATTTTGCTTCTGGTAATCAGTAGACTCTTGATATTAGTGTCAGATATTATTGCTATGGTATGTTTGAGCCGATATTCTCTATCTTCTCCTGCATTCACTTTGAGGTTGGAAGTATGGTTGTAGTTTGCATCTAAAAAATTGCTTTCATATTGGTCACATTTCGTGAGTCACATCTTAACGAAGGATCTTGCTGCCTTTATATGTCATTTTACGTTGGAGGCATGCTATAGCTTATGGACCATAGTTTTGTTGCTCATTAGAGTAGAATATGGAGCCCTTTTTTGTAGCATTACTGACAAAGGATGTGTTAATGATCTAGCACGATAGAGCACTCTATAAGGGCAGGGAATGTAAAATTTTTCAATAAGAATCTCAATAATGATATATCTCTATTAGATTTTCTGGTCAAAATACAGGAAAACTTTATTCGATTCTCAATGATGCCAAAGTCTTATGGTTTCGTGGTGGCATGTTGCTATGACAATAATGCTAGCGTTCGTGGTAGCATGGCCACCATCCGTGAAGCTGTAGCATCAGTCATAAGCAGCAGGGCAGCCTAGCGCATAATCATCTCACATCTTAAGATTTGGGTTATCAAAAATGTAACGGAATCCTTTTCAATATTGTAGAAGATTATTTTTTCTAGTTTGAATTTGTTATATTGGTCATTCCAAAACCCTTGTAAAGGCACCCAACAAGACTCAAAAGGATATTAACCGTGGTAACCCAGATCCAATTCGCCTGTCTTGACCCAAACTAACTATGTAGAAACTCATACCATAAATAGCTTTCATAAATACATTATTAAATAAATTATAATATATA
>JAODPA010083345.1:0-25733 GCA_025585075.1 Nepenthes mirabilis | reverse complement strand
TATAATTCATACTTATCCACATATATATTTTAAATATGAGCGAATCTATGTATACTTTTTATCAAATATGTTTATAAATACCACTTTAAAGGAAATTTTTGAAATAATGATAGAGTTATTATATTGATGCATCCCATGAATCTGGAGCAACAGATGAATTATGAAGTTGTCTAGATTTGCTCAAATGTCCAAATAATAACAGGTTCAAATTTTGTTATTTTAAATTTGGATTCTGTACATCATAAGAAAATAAACTAGATATGAGAGGTATATGAGATTTATTCTGCGATATATTCTCTAATACTCAGATCAATAATCTTTCTATTCGTATTTAAAAGATATGAAAAAATAGATATAGAAAATTAGAAAGGATGGAAATGAGCATGTGTTTGGATAGCAATATTTATTTCTGTACACTTGTCTAATGGAATAATATTTTTATTTATTTGTTCTTTTTTTCCTTCTAGATGTGAAAGTTTGAGAATTAAAGAATGGAGTATCAAATGGGTGTCCCTTGAATTTATTCCAAAGGGACTTGAGAACCTTGAACATGAAGTCAATTTAGATAGCCAGTGTCCCCGTATTTACATTTGTGGGCAGACAAACATTCCCATTGCTATCCTCTGTTGGGTCATTGCCATAAGAAGTGACATCCTTTGGTAGCATATTTGATTGGGTTATAGTATTGATCATATTCACTCTTCAATTAGAAGGAATGACTTGATTATTGTTTTTTTCATAAACAACATTGATGATACGTTTTGTGAATTTAGAGTGATGTACGAATCAGAGAGCCATTTAGATAAACTCAAATGTCCTAATGATAACGGGTTTAATTTTCGTAAATTTGACTTTAGTTCTTGCACATCATAAGAAAATGGATGAGAGGTGAGAGGTATACGAGACCCACTCTTCGATATATCTTTTAATATTCAAATTAATAATTTTTCTATTCGAATTAGAAAGATATGAAGAAATAGATGTAGAAATTTGAAGTAGGGATAAATGTGTGCTTTGAAGGTAATACTTCTTTTGGTGTATTTATTTGATAGAATGTACTCGTTTGACGAGTGTGCATTGATGAAGTTACAACTGGCATCCCATCAATGATATGTTAAGGGTTTAAATTTAAACCTCTTAACATAAGGGGCTAGTGATCGGTATAATCAAAGACGTGTCAGTCCAATACTCAATTAGATAAAAGACCAAAATGTCAATAGCCAAACAAAAAAATTCACAAAATTAATCGAATAGTAACATTTGAATGCATGAACCAAAATGTACAATCTAAACAGCCTTATATTAAAGGATTTTAATGAACTACTTAATAGTCCGATATAGAGGGCGTCAAAACGGTTTCATGACTGATAGTCAAGTGGCCCCATCGTTGAAGTGGGATGGCCATTACACATTGTAAGTAATACCACTCACGACTGATTCAAAGCATAATTATGTACATGCATTGATCTCGGGTATCGACCAGTCAAATGATATCTCTGGTTATAAATAAAACCTTTCCTTAACGAAAAGATGGGGGAGAAAATGAAAAACAAAAAGGCCACTACATTAAACGAGCATAGAAAAATGAGTATTACCCTTCAAACACATTCTCATTCCAATACTCTCTAATTTTCTTCATCTATTTTTTCATATTTTTCAAATTCAAATAGAAAGGTCATTAATTTGAGTGTCGGATGATACAATAGGAAACAAATTATGTACACCTCTCACCTGTAGTTTAATTTTTTGTGATGTATATGATTCAAATATAGAGTTATGAAGATCGGACTTGTTATCATTCGACATTCGAGCGAATTTAAATGGCTTCGTAATTCGTATGTCATTTTGAATTTGTGAGAGCATCATATACTATAATAAGATTTTCATGATTTTAACTTATAAAATATTTTTTATAATCTGAAATAAAATTGTCTATAATAAATTAAAAATATCAAATAATTTTTCAAATGTTATACACATTGAAAATTTTATGAAATCATTTGAAAAAAAAACAAAAGCCACATACCTGCTCACAAACACGCATGGGCTCCACGGGGGCCTTTTCGTCGAAACGACAGCGTTACGAAGGTGAAAACTACAATTCGTTCACGTTTCCCACGAACCAAAGACGGCACCGTGACAGTGGGCCCCGGCGACTTTCCATTCTGGGGGCTGTTTCAGAACCCCCGGCGAGTTTCCGAGATCATGCCGCTTCGGCATTCATGTCTTCTCCCACTCTGTCTCACTCCTGACTCAATCTATTCTCTCTATCCTTTTGCAAAATTAATCTGCTTTTTCCTGTAAAATTGAATTGAATTTTGCGAAAGTTATGGCACTTGATTTCGAATCATTAACAGAAGCGACGGCAGGGGCGATCGGAGCTCTCGTTAGCACCACCGCGTTGTACCCGTTAGACACTTGTAAAACTAAATATCAAGCCGAAGCTAGTTCTCATGATCAGCAAAAATACAGGTATGCATCCCCAAATTGTTCTTCCTTGGTTTTCTTTTTTTTCACACGGGATCGATCTTACTGCAATACCTAACAGTTTTCTGTTTCTTCCTTTAGAATTTTGATCACTTATCAGTCGGCGATATGCTTTCTTTTGTTCTGTGTTCTTCGGTGTCAGTATTGCTTGATCTGTTAATGTCGAGTACCATATTTCGAATTGGTCTGGACTCGAATACAATCCTTTCACTCCCCCCTCCCGCCCCCTACACACGAAAAGAAAAGACATTGTTTAATATGGAACTTGTAACTTAATCAATTCACCTGGCATTTAAATTGGCTTCGCAAAACTCAATTTAAATCCTGCCCTGGAGTTCTAGTTACCATCAAAATAATCTCTTCTTTTGAATTAAGAGAAATCTGAATATAACCAATTGACTGTGGTTTTGGAATTCTTAGGTTTAACTAGATATATGGGGTATTGCATTAGATCAAATACTTCAAGTGCAGAATACGACAATTCATTTAATTCAATGCTAACTGTCTGTCATATGGTTCTCTTATTCAGAAAGGGTGGCCAATTGTGTGAAACGTTCATATATGTGCATAATTCTCTTGTTCAGAAATATTTATTTTTTTGTGAAGAATAGAGCACATCAAAGGCTGATAAGGGAGCTTAGTAACTGAAGGAAAATGCATATACATAACTCAAAAAGATTTGATGTTAAAGGCATGTTAATCTTCCTATGATCAATATGCCACTTGCTCTATTGGCAAAAGAGTTGTATTTCCATCTTGAGTCGTCCCAGATATTGCGCCCTTTTGTTGAAAACAATTGTCAAGTTGAACTTTCTATGGACGTGTCTCTCACTGTTTTGTACCAATGAAAAATTGCTATTCTCAAGGAAAGGGTAGTGTTGACAAAATGAGTAGGAATTTAAGTAAAATATGTTTGCTAAAATTATGGAAAGCTAAGCATGTAGGCCATTTTGTAGTGATAGAGGGAAATTATTTCTTTTGGTGCATCATCCTAGTGAAATTTTCAAAAAGCAAATAAATTAAGGATGAGATAGTAGTAGGTCAGTCGCTTCATACCATAATGATTTGCTGCGCCAATATTTTAAATAAATAGATAAATGCATTTCATTACACTTGACAAATTTTAGGATCCTGAATTTCTGTTTATTCTTGTAACCAAATATTGTTTGATGCACCTTTCTAGGCTCAATAGTTTCCATTTATTTCATAGTTTATAAAAGTTGCTATGTTGGGGTAGTTTGTTTCAATGAAGTTGAACTTCACAAGATTAGCAGGAAAAACTGTTATATATTGCCTAACTATACTTGTGTTGGCAAATCTTTTCGAACAGTTTGTATTTAGATCTGCTCTGGTATTGGTAGATTAACTTGGCTGATAGATGACCTTTTTTTTGGAAGCATTTTTGAATGGAATTAGAAGATTGATCATAGAAGCTGAATTGCCATGGTGCTTTGCTTTTATATTGGTTAAACGATAACTTCCTATTCCTAAAAAATTACTTGACAAGTCCCTTTGGCTTATCTATGGGGACCAAGTCCTATAAAATTTACCCTTAGACAGACACTATGAGGTTTTAGGACAACTCAAACCATTCACAGGGAAGCAAATAAGCTATAGTTTTTTGTCAATGGAACAAATAAACAATCTGAGTGCTTGCTTACAAAGCATCATTTTCTCAAAACGTTGAATATGGAAAGGTACAACTGCCAAGCTGTCTTAGCTCTTCTGCTCTGCTTCAGTTTCCTCGTCTTATTAAAGGTCCTTTCATATCTCATGCAATATTTGATAGATAATAGCCATGAACAAAGCCTTTTTAAGTCCTCCTTAACATTCTCCCGACTCCATTTTCTTAAAACCTGTAGTACAGTGGCTACTACCACATTCATGTCCCTTATTATTCTTATTATTAGGTTTTGGGTCACTCTCTTATAAGTCTCACACCCATTGGATATGCGGTTTGTCTATAAAAGTGTTGTAGGAATGTTCAATGAAGTTCGCTCTAGCAAAAATGTTTGCTAGAGCTTCCGTGAGAAGGCCGCAAGTTGGTGACTTAAGTGTCAGACCTTGGAGAATTTCCAGTGGCAAACCACAAGTCAGCCGCGAGCACACGGACTATAGGTACCTTGATCTGATTTTTGGGTTGCATCTTAAGCAGCCACCCGGACTATAGATATCTTGATCTGATTTTAGGGGTGCATCTTAGAGCATTTTAAATATAAGAAGCATTGCACGAAGGGAGAGAAGGGAGAAAAGAGAGAAGGAGAAGATTTTTAACATTTATTTGGGATCCAATTCGAGTTCTATCATTTGCTATGTTCGAGTATGTTGTTCTAGCCTTGGTCGTAGAATGTTTTACTGATTAGTTGCTTGTTTTTTCGTTGTATTATATTCTTATGAGTTATTAGTTTTGTTGGGATTGTATTTAATCAATTATTAATACGGATTGTTGTGAAAGATTTTTGGATAGGGTTATTTGTAACCTAATGTTTGTAGTGGATGTTGTTCGAAAGTTGTCCCATGGTTTTTTCTTAATTGAAAAGAGTTTTCCTCATTAAATATTGCATGCAACTTGTGTTTGGGAGAGAGGTGGTTGATGATTGACGAGGGATTTGGGCTTATTTCCGCTGCGCCGTGTTATGTCTGTTTTGAAATTCAACACTTCTATGCCCCAATCATTCAAGTTGCTGTTGCTAGATGCTTATTGAGTGGTAAAAATTGAAAGCATGTCAAGTGTTTCATCTGTTGCACTGTACATATGACATTTTGTGTCAATGGCAAGCCGAAATATGAGCAATCTCTAGTTAGTGGGCAGTCTTCATCTCATGACCAACCAATTTAAAGAACTGTTTTGGCACATTAGCTTTTCTCCAAATTACTTTGGCCATTACATTTTATCTCCCTTTCTCAGTTGCATGCCGGAATCACAACTAAGAGTATATTTTCTATAGCAGTGTACTTCCAGGAGCCATCAGTGTAGAGCCCCGAGTTAAAATCCTCCCTCAATTTCTTGGGCTTCTTTTAGTGTCATGTAACATCAGATTTACATGTAATCCTAGAAAGGAACCCTTTGCAAATAGACATGGTGAATCCATTTAACTCAAAGGCTTTCATCATCAGAAATGACAGCCCAGAGAGGCTTCATTGGTGCAGCCTGACTCCCCATAGTTCAACCTTCAACATCAAGACCACCTTCATTCATAGGTCTACAAGCTGGTGCCCAGGCTCTTATCTGATACTTTTGAGGTCATGTCTGGCCCTTCAATATTTTGCTGTTTGTATTAATTGTGCAAACCAATTTATAATATCTTGAGAGAATTTTACGAGTATGTGTGAACAACATTAGTCCCTCTACTTTCTTGCTAATATAGTCAATTCATATTATCTTAAGATAATATTATAACTACATCGTGGGAACAGCATTAGTTCCCTCTACTTTTGTGCTAATATAGGCATGCCATGTACAACCTCTCAAATTTTTTTTTTTTTCACTTTCCTAAAAAATTTCCACTCTGTTGCCCACTATTATTTAACTGTGAACTGTTCAACCTCTGGGCAGAGAGGTGAAATGATACAGTATTTGGAGGAATGATTTATCTCTCACATCCTACTAAATGAAAGGTGCCATTTGATTGTTTCAGATCTGATCTGAGCAAATGCCAAAACTTATAGAATGATGCATTGAAATCTCCAAGGTTATCAGAAAACTGAAACTTGGGGAGTAGCCTCGGTTTGGTTAATTCTTAGGGACTTAATTTTGTTCTTGAAACTATTTGGATGCAATTTATAACGTTATTTTTCTATTGGCTATACTTGGTATCACTAATATCTGGCTCAAGATTAGGTTGTGTGCTAAGAATTAGTTAAGCCATGCATGTCTCCCATTGAATATACTTCACAACCTGAAGACATGGATACATACTCATCAACATGCACAACTTGGCATCTTGGGTGTGTTTGTCATGTACAAAACTCTGGTTAAATCATACATGATTTTCCTTTTTAGGCTGTGATCACTATTTTATTTTATCATGCAATGAGTATGGAAGCTTTATTCCAATTGGATGTATCTGAATTGCATATCACCTTGTAAAATGGTGGTATACGGGTTTGTGTTGGCTATCACAGGAATTTGACAGATGTTTTGTGGGAAGCTATTCGTGACGGTCAAGTTCTTTCATTATACCAAGGTCTTGGGACAAAGAATTTGCAGTCTTTAATATCACAGTTTATTTATTTCTATGGATATAGCTTCTTTAAGAGGCTTTACTTGAAGAAAAGTGGAACAAAATCGTTGGGCACAAAAGCAAACTTGATTGTTGCTGCCGCTGCAGGTGCCTGCACTTGCATAATAACCCAGGTCTGCCACCCATTGACATTTTTTTTCCTAGTGCTCTATGTGGATCTTTCGTTGGCCTTAAATTTTCATCATCATCAATAATATTCTTCTCGCACAAGGCATTTCAAGTAGTGAAATATAGTGAACAGATTGTTGTAGAATAATGATCAGCTTTTGCACTTGTGTGAGTAATTACATGTGCTACTTTGCCACTCTATCTCATCGAGGATTTACAAACTACACAGGAAGAAAGGCTTTCCATTTTTGTTTATGATATGCAACATATTTTATTTAGAGGACTGCAAGATAAGCTTCTGGTTCTCTTGATAAATCAACTATCATTGTTGAGCATCATCTGCAAAGTAGGATTCTTAATATTAATCAAAGCAATTAAAAGTTGCAATCATCTTAATGTGCAAAGAGTGGGCTGATTATATTTTTTTCTGATCTTATTCTCAATTTTATTCTTTTCAAATTTTGTTTTCAACTTGTATTTAGTTCTATTTTCATACTAGGCAAAATTTCTATATAAAATATGACTACATTTCGATTAATCTAGTAGTATGCAAGTGATGTCGAAAAATCGAAAAGATGTAAAATATCAAAAATCTGTTTTCAATTTTTCTATCATGTGCATATCACAAGATTTGGAAATATGATAAATTGGGAAAATTTTTTTGTATAGCATAAAATCTGTTCTATAAAATTCAGGAAAATAGAAATTAGAGAGTAAAATTGAAAAAAAAAGGAGGAAACGTTGAGTATATATGATGCTTTTATGTCAATTTAGGCAGCTTCAGTTTACCATTCTTTTCTTGATTATGATATTTTCATCCTGCCACCATTCTACAGCCCTTGGATACAGCATCCTCCAGGATGCAAACCAGTGAATTTGGGAAGTCAAAAGGGCTTTGGAAAACCCTTTCAGAGGGCACCTGGAGCGATGCATATGATGGTCTTGGCATCTCTCTCCTCCTGACAACTAATCCGTCCATCCAGGTACCTCTTCTTGACTTCTTGTTCAGAGCTTTGACATTGCACTTTCTGTTATGTCCATTTGACCTTTGGTTGACCAATTGAGCTGATTTCCTTTATTGTCCAGTACACGGTTTTTGATCAGCTTAAACATAGGCTACTCGAAAGGGGAAGTAATAAAACAGGTGCAGCGTCGTCCCCAGAAGCACTTTCTGCTTTCTCTGCTTTTATGTTGGGTGCCCTGTCGAAGTCTATTGCCACCTGCTTGACATACCCAGCTATCAGGTTAGTAGTTGTTCTTTGTAACAGGTGTTTCATTAATTTTTGTTAATATAGAAAATCAGAGTTGAGGATACTAAAATCCTCAAATAAAAGGTCATTGTGATGACTTTTTAAACCTTTAGTTGATCTCGCTCCCATATCCCATGGGATTGGAGTGCTACCTTAATAAGCCAGTTAAATATGTTTGTTGTATGTAGGATTGTACACTTTCTTTTTTGGCTAAGTATTCGACAGGATTGTTTGTTATTCTCTTTATAGATCAACCATTACAATTTTCAATTTCTATTGTTCATTGGATGAACCCTAGCTGAATTTAAAGGAATCATTAGCAAAGTATTTGTTACTAATCCCAATATTTGTGTTCAAACAAGAATGGACATGGAAGAAATATGAACTGGGAATGTTTTCTGCGCCCAACAATTTGTACGATGTCAAAGGAAATATGATCTCTCCTTTCTCTGCCTCTCCTCAGCTGAAACAAGAGCAATCCTCAGACTGCTGCAAGTTGAATACAAGAAAACACTTTGAAGATGGGAACACAGCTTTTGAATCAAGAATTTTAGATGTAACAAAGTGTACTTATCATGTCCTTGGCATGAATAGGTAATAATTATCAATAAATAAATTGGAATAAAATTTTTCTTTTTCCTTAAATGAACAAAATCAAAATAAAATACTCAAAGTTGGGTCGGACGTAACAAACTAAAAGGCTAAAACAGCATAAAGATCATAAATTACAGTGGATATATAATCTAGTCGAACTAATTCTATCTGATATCCAAACAATAATAATAAAACTTGCTCAACTCAAATCGATCTGTAAGGAAAATCATCAACAAAATTCACATAATCATAATATAAAACATGTGCAAATCCAACAATCTCAACAATCCCAATGCAAATACAATAATTTTGATGAGTATCGTCATCGGTGGCCAAGTATGAAAAACCCATCTCATAGATTTAGCCTATAAAATGTGGAGACCTAATATTCTCGTTAGGCCCAAATTAATGATGTAATTGACGGCTTGGATGAGGAAGAAATTGGTGCCAGTTGCCAAAGCGATTTCCCACTCTTATCTGAACTACCTCGGACGTCAGTTAAAACGACCGCTTGAGCAAAATCCTATCCACTTATTGGTTTTTTGGACAGTTGACAGAAAAAGTCAATTGCCCCCTAACTTCTATAAAATATCCTCTTTCCTACGGGAGAAGAGGGGACTTTTTCTTCAAAGAAAGAACAAAATCATAATATATTCATAATAGAGAAATTCTCTCTCATTCTTTCTCTTACTAAAACGCTTTCCGAAAAGTGCAACTCCCAAACAAAGACAAACAATTTTTACTTGCATTTAAACTTACATTCTCCTTTTCCCTTTTTCAAAACGAAGATACTAACTTGAGCGTTGGAGGATGTATTGGAGAGTGAGTCCCGCCAATCCTTTGACTGTGATTTTTGTATTACACAGGATTCAGATTTAGAGTATACAGAGACCAAACACATTTGACGCCCAATGGACAAGATTTAAATTCACTATCCGTACGGATCCGAGGACGCAATATTAGCGCTGTCTGTGAGAATGACTAAAAATTTGATTACCACACTTTTATAAAACAAGTATGGTAAACACTAGAGTACAAATTAGTACACCAGTTAGAGACGCTACTTCATGTGGCAATTACCCTCCTACGGGCAGTTGAATGGATGATCACCCTGATCCTTACGTGCGTGGGCTTGCAATGAAGATAGATGACATCTCCAAGTCGTCCAGATCACCTGCACGCGACTGGATGAGTGGCCGAAGGGGGCTCCGTACTCGGCCCCCCAAATCGTAATGTCTAGAAGTAGGAATAGGGGAAAGAAATATCCCTCTAAGAAGATTTGCAAGCAGGATGACCATAAGGCTCGAGCAGCTTCAAGCAATAAAGTCTCATCGCGACTTGAAGGTCGCCTAAGCTTTAGAGTTTGAGAGGATAGTCCTGGGAGGCGAAACCCTCGATACTCTTGTGATGATAGAAAGCCTACATATCAGGTAGGACCCTCTTGTAGTGAATGTTCTCTAAGGGTGTTGAGCCGCCTAGTTTCATAGGCTGCGCTGAATCCCTCTGAATTGAGGAATTTTCTTAATGAAAAGAAGATGGTGGCTTCTCCCTAAATAGAGGAAAAAGTTGAAAGGATTTGATAATGTGTTTTTGGAGAAGACGTTGCAGGAAGATCTCCATTTATAATGGAGATCCGAACGCATTCATTTCCATATAAGTTTAAGGTGCCCGTTATAGATTCATATGATGGAGGTACTGACCCAATAAATCATATAGACCATTTTGATACTCTTTTAAGCTTTCAAGGTTTAGATGAAGCTGCAATGTGTCTGTACTTCCCCTTGACACTCAAAGGGGATATCCGAGTATGGTTTTATCGGCTTCAGCTGAATTCTATTTGTATGTTTCAGAATTTGGCGGATAGTTTTTTGTCTTAGTTTGCCTCCAACCGTAGGAAGGAAAAGTAGTCATGGTATATTATTAGGGTCAAGCAAGAGCCAAATGAAAGCTTGAAGAAATTCCTAAGTTGGTTTACAAATGAGGCTTGGAAGATATCTAAGCTTCCCGAAGAGGTGAAGTTAAATGTTTTCATATCAACTTTGGAGCCTGGGAATTTTTTCAAGCATTTGGCTCACAAGAACCTACAAACTTTTAAAGATGTTGAAAAGATAGCCGAAGCCTACATAACGGCCGAGGAGGCCAATGAATCATAAAAGCCTGACTGAGGAGAGTATTTCCACCAGATGACGGTGGAAGGAAAGAGGAAGACTGATGACCATCTGGGTTCTTGGGGACAGAGGAAGCAGTAGAAGTTTGAGCTTATAGCTCGAAAGGAGTTCTGGCCTTTGAGATTGACTCTCTTGAATGACTCCCACACCAACATTCTGATACAAATTTAGGATGAAAAATTCTTTAAATGGCCAAAGGCATTGAAGAATCCGAATGGAGGTGATCAGTCGAAGTACTGTCACTACCATCGGTGTAGATGTCACAATATTGAAGATTGTCGGACGCTGCAAAAGAAAATTAAAAAATTGATCCGAAAATGTCACCTCACCCATTTCCTGCAGGATCTGGAGCAGACTTTCGGAGGAGCAGATAGGGATGAGGTCCAACAGCCGAGAAACCGAGTAGTAGTTGGGGTCGTGAACATGATTACGATAGACCAGTGTGAGATGATATGCCAGAGAGCTCTAAAATAATTGATGGGCACAAAAAGCCAAGGGTAGAAGTTAGGGAAGATGTCATTAGTTTTAATAATGAAGATATGACTCATGTAACTTCACCTTATTCTGATCCCTTGGTTATAATTACACTTGTTTCTGATGGCAACATGGACTATCAGATGAAGTAAGTTTTTGTTGATACTGAAAATTCAAAAAATTTACTTTATCTTGATGTATAATTTAAGTTAGGATTAAAAATGAGTCGGATGAAGGTTATTAAAGGACCCTTCTATGGACTGAACAATAAGCTAATACCAGTGTAGGGGGTCATCCAACTTGAAGTAATATTGGAAACTTATCCGAGGATTGTTTCCAATATGTTCTCTTTCGTGGTAGTAGATCTTCTCTCAGTCTATAACGCCATTCTTGGACTACCCTGTTTAATAGTTTTCGGGGCTATAACTTTAATCCCACATTTGAAAATGAAATTTCCGACTTCGTTTGGTGTGGGAGAGGTTCTTGGAGACCAAATGATCGGTCGGACATGTTACTCGTGACGAGACCACTTTGATGCAAGCTCAATCTAGAGAATCAATGGATCAAATTCCTTTAGACCTAAGCGATCTAAAAAAATATGTTCACATAGGAAGTTTCTTGTTAGAACCCCTCCGAGACCAGTTTATCAGTTTTTTTGACAGAATTTTGATGTTTTTGCCTAGACATCTAGTGACATGTCAGGAATATTGACTGGAGTAATGGTCTATAAGTTGGGTCGAGATCCGAATCACAAACCCGTCGGGCAAAAACAAAAAAATTATTCGATTAAAAAATTGATAGCCATTCGCGAGGAGGTAAAGAAATTTCTTAATGCTGGATTCATCAGGGAAGTTCAGTATTCAGACTGGTTGTCAAACGTGGTCATGATTACTCGTGACGAGACCACTTTGATGCAAGCTCAATCTAGAGAATCAATGGATCAAATTCCTGTAGACCTAAGCGATCTAGAAAAATATGTTCATATAGGAAGTTTCTTGTCAGAACCCCTCCGAGACCAGTTTATCAGTTTTTTTTTGCAGAATTTTGATGTTTTTGCCTAAACATCTAGTGACATGTCAGGAATATTGACTGGAGTAATGGTCTATAAGTTGGGTCGAGATCCGAATAACAAACCCGTTGGGCAAAAACAAAAAAATTATTCGATTAAAAAATTGATAGCCATTCGCGAGGAGGTAAAGAAATTTCTTAATGTTGGATTCATCAGGGAAGTTCAGTATCCAGACTGATTGTCAAATGTGGTCATGATTAAGAAGAGTAACGGAAAATGGAGAATGTGTATTGATTAACCGATGTCAACAAGGCATGTCGAAAGGATAGTTTTCCATTGTTGAGGATTGATCTGTTTGTAGACTCAACATCCGGACATGAGTTTTTGAATTTTATGGATGTAATTCAGGCCACAACCAGATTCGGATAAATCCAGAGGATGAGGAGCATACGTAGTTCATAACCGATCAATGGACATACTGTTATAAATTCATGTCCTTTGGACTAAAGAATGCCGATGCCACTTATCAACGACTTGTCAACAAGACATTTGAAACTCAGATTGGATGAAATATGGAGGTATATGTGGACGACGTGCTCATCAGGAGCAGAATGGCCGATGACCATATTCGTGATCTGAGTGTGGCGTTTAATGTCCTCCGGATATATCATGTGAAGGTCAATCCTACAAAGTGTACATTTGGAGTAACTTTAGGAAAATTCTTGGGTTTCATCGTTTCACACCGAGAAATTGAAGCAAACTTTAAAAAAATCAAAGCTATCATTGATATGAATTCATCTCGGACTGTGAAAAAAGTCCAGAAGTTAACCAGAAGGTTGACAGCACTATCCCAATTCTTGTCTAAGTCGGCCGAAAAGTACTTACCTTTTTTCAAAGTTTTGAGGGGAACGAAGGCTAACCGTTTCCAATGGATGACCGACTTTGAAGCTGTATTCCGGGATCTCAAGAAGTATCTATTGAACCTACCACTTTTAATTTCTCCTCAAAAAGGCAAGGAACTATATTTGTACATGGCCGTGTTCGACACAGCTTTAAGCTTGGTTCTAATTCGACAACAGTTTAACAGGCAACGGCCTGTATACTATGTTGACAAGATCTTGACCGAAACAGAAATCAGGTATTCTTATGTAAAAAAGATGGCTTTGGTGCTTGTGTATTCTACTCGAAAACTTAGAATGTATTTTCAAGCGCACAAAATTATTATCGTGACCGACCGGCTATTAAGAGAAATATTACAGAAGTCGGATATATCAGGACGACTGGTTAAATGGGCTATCGAGTTGGGTGAATTTGACATAAAATTTTGACCAAGGCCGATCTTGAAAGATTAGGCTATGGTAGATTTCATTGTCGAAACAACTTCAGCTCTGAACATCCCTGACCTTATTTAAGTTGATGATCTGCAAAACACTCCAGTGTAGACTTTACACGTGGACGGATCTTCAATGCAAGTAGGCTACGGTGCCGGCGTTGTGTTGAAAACACCTGAGGGTATAGAGATAAAATATTTAATGATACTCGGGTTCCCAGCAACCAATAACGTCGCAGAATACGAAACACTACTTGCAGGACTTAGAATGCTCAGCTAAGAACCTAGTCGTCTACAGTGATTTAAAACCGGTTATCAATCAAGGCCAATGAAATTTTGAGGCTTGCAACCCACAGTTTTTCAAATATCTCTCAAAGGTCAAAAATTTGATTTCTACATTTGAAAATATGGAATTGATCTATATTCCAAGAGAAGATAACGGGAAAGCTAATTTATTAGCAAGGACAGTAGCGGCCGGGGACCCAGAGCAATACGCTAGAAGAATGCATGAAGTCCTCGAATTTCCCAGTATAGATGATCTGGAGCCAGAAGTAATGCAAATAACCAACGCTGACAACTGGATGACCTATTGAGGTATTTGTTCGATGGTACATTGTCTGAAAATTCAGATGAAATTAGGCTAGTGAAAAAGACAACAGGCTGGTACACCGTTATGGATGGTCAATTGTATCGACGTGGGTACTCTGTCCCATACTTACTGTGTCTCATGCGAGAAGAGGTTGATTACGCTTTCAGAAAAGTACACATTGGTATTTTCAAATCACACATTGGGGGTAAGAACCTTACTTTTAAGTTGATGAAGTAAGGGTATTGCTGGCCCACCATGAAATATGACGCTATGAATTTCGTTCAAAAACATGAGAATTGACAGGTGCATGGGAATCTACCCCATTGGCTGCATACAGAGCTCCGAACTCTATAATTGTCCTAGCCATTTGCACAATGGGGGTTTGATGTCCTCAGATCCCTCTCGGTTGCTTCAGGGCAAAGGAAGTTCGTGATCATCGGGATTGATTATTTCATAAAATGGGTTGAGGTTGTACCATTAGCTTGGATCACCGAACAGAACATGACAGAGTTTGTCCGACAAAGTATTGTGTGTAGATTTGGCAAAATCAAAGTCATTGTGATTGATTACGGAACCCAATTTATCAGCAAACGCTTCACGAAGTATTGTACTAATTTGAAGATAAAGTTGGTTTACACTTCGGTCGCTTATCCATAATGTAATGGACAAGCAGAAGTTACCAATTACTCAATTCTACATGACTTGAAGACGAAGCTTGAGAACACTGGGGACTCCTGAGTGGACGAGCTCCCATTTATCCTATGGTCAATAGAACGACACTTAGGGAGTTGACCCGTGAGACGCCATTTAATTTATACTACGAGACTGATATTGTAATTTCCATAGAGGTTGAACTGTTCAGTCTCTGCGTCGAATCTTTTTATTTAAAAAATAATTCACAAAGGTTTCGAAAAAATCTCGATCTACTTGAAGAAGCTCGAGACAAGGCATGGACGGCAGCTTATCAGTAGAGGGTTACCAGATATTACAATAAAAAGGTGAGAGCATGCCAATTTGAAGTGGGGGATCTAGTGCTGTGAAGCATTGAGGCAACTGGCAAAAATACTGGCCGGAATAAACTTTTCCTAATTAGGAGGGGCCGTTTTTAGTCTCGATTATTCTTCAAAATGGGACATACAAACTGCGCACCCAGGAAGACAAATTAGTCCCTCAAACTTGGAACTCCTCTCACCTCAAAAAATACTATCAGTAATTATGCATGTAGTTGGGTAAGATTAGTTGTTTTACTTAGAGTGCTTGTATCATGTTTAATTAATAAAATAACTTTCGTTTATTTGTTTGTTCTTTGTTATACACTCATTTGGATGCTTGCTTATCATTTCACGAAATTACATGACCTAGGCTGCCATTAAGTCAGGTGAATTATGTTCACCTGTCTTGCAAAACTCAGTCATGTAACTGAACGACGCTCACGAGATTTGTAATTAAAACTTAGTTATGATACTGAGTGGTACAGATGAGGCCGAAGATTGAAAAACTTAGGGGGCTTCCTTAGAAGCACGTATGCAAAGATCTTTAAGATAGCATCGTCAGCTGAATATGATCCTTGAAAAATTTAAGTTAAACACACGAATGCTTTGATACCCTTCAGTCAATAAGAAGAATAGAAGTCGTGAGTTAACAATAACTTAAGTAATATTTATGGTCCGACATCTAAAGTGTCCGGCTAGCCAACCACACTTATGTAAACTAAGATAAAAAGAGAGAGAAGGCATCATATGAAGAAAGAGTCTTAATTTATATTGAGAAATAATTACAAGTAAATTTTTTTTTTAAGGCCTAGAGGATCTTGGCAAAGGAGAATAAAAAATTTTATCCTCTTCAAGACAACCAATCAGATTTGCCTGATGTTGGGCGCTGGGCGCTGGCATTTCTTGGATGAAACAAAGAAAAAGGGAACTTCTGAATCATTAGCTTTATTATGCTCCGATAGAGTCTGATGCCATCCCAGTATTTTCGTTCCAATGCCAATTGGATGTCCTCAGCCTTAATCGAGGTCCTGAATTCATCTTCAAGTTGGAGGTTTCTGTCTCTGAGAAGGGAATACTGCTGCTACTGATCCTTCAGTAAATTCTCAAGGGAGGAAACTTTATACTTAGTCTAAGCAAGTTCACGTTTAAGACAGTTGACGCGTTCTTCTAAAACCCAAAAAATTTCCAAGTCCATGTGAGATTGGGCAATTTGATTGATTATTGGAGAGAATTGGGCGATCAAATCCCGTAACTTCAAAAAGAAAATATATCAGCAGAGCATTGGTCAAAAGAATAAGTGATAGAACCAAGAATACTCTTAGTAAATACCTTGGATAAAGGAGAAATCCCTGATGATGTGCTTTCTCCTCTTTGGGCTTTAGATTCCAAATGCTTTTTGGACTGCACTGCATCCACTCCAAAGACCACTTTCTCAGCCTTAGACACTCCAATGATTGCCTCGGTCCCAGGAGCCACCTCTTGAATGTCAGAGATTGAGGGCTCAGCCGTTTTCAAGTGTACCCCAACCTAGTCTTAGTTTGAACTTCAGAGGCCTTAGATTTTTCCATATCACCAATGGTTGCAGCATCCTGAAGAACCTCGGATAAACGAATATTTTCTTCGAAGATTTGGACATCGGATAAAGGGAGCTCGGAACTGGGCACTTCAGTGGCCTGTAGTATATCCTGGGCCTTAATTACTTCGGCTGGAGCTTCAATTGCCTCCTCGGCCGGGATTTCTATTACATCCTCGGCCAAATTCTCAGCAATTTAGTCAGAAGCCTTCTCGGAAAAACTGGTCAGGAAGTCGGGCATGGGTTCCTCATAAGATGGAGCAATAAATGAAACGTCATCTGTGCCCTCGGTCAGACCAAGATGAGCAATAGACTCACTACCCTTTGAAAGTTCGACGTCCACAACATGTTGAACTGAAGCCATTCCTGATAATCCCTTTCTCCTCACTAATTGGCCGATGACAGCTTCATTGTCATCAGATGAGTTGGTATTTGTTGTGATCTCTGGACGCTTAGATGTTTCCGTCTGACGGCTCTTCCCTATCTTTTCGGACGGTTCTCTAATCTTCAATGGTTTTTACTTTCTTTTCAACTTCCTATTCAGAGCCAGTGAAGTATTAGGAGCTCCTGGACCTTCAAGTTGAAGCTCCCACTTTGCCTTTTCAAAGGCCTCCAGCTTTAACCATCGGTTCTTTTTATTCTCATTAAAAGAACTGAGGTTAGCCTGAAATAAGTCGGTGAGTTTCTTCACCCCTTTTTTTTCCTACTTAGATGCTTCAGCGCAGAAGCTCGATTCAACACAGCCCCATTCATTCGACAGGCCCCATTCAGGGGGAACTGCAAGGAAGAAATATCTATTTTTTCACTTCTTGGTGGAGTCTGGGTTCCCTTCGCTTATATCGAATTCTGGGCAACGAGAAATTACAATCCAATCCTGCCCATGGAAATTCTAAAAATAACCTTCACGGTCGTAATGTCCAAAACCAAGCTGTGATGTGTAAAAACACACAGAGAAATCAAATACCTTACAACGTTAGGTTGCAGCCTAGCCACTGGTACTTTTAAAGCTTTCATGATCTGATAAAGTTCCAGTGCCATGGGATAACGAAGATCTCCTTTTAGATGGACTTCGTATACTGTAACAAACCCTTCTGGGGGAGTGCAAGCCCTGTCATCTACATCAGGTAGTAGATACGCTGTTGTACTCGGAATCTTATATCTAGCATGAATGGTTTTGACTTCCTCAGGGCAGAGGGTGGATTGAATATTTTTGACACCAGACGCCATTATAGGACGATTTGAGAAAGAAGAAGAACGAAGTCTAGAGTGAAGTTAGAGCGTTTGAAGGAAATACGAAGCCACAGTAAAAAATAATCCTAATAAATGTGAAATTAATTTTAAACAGCGAAGAGATTCAAAAAGATGCGCTTAATCATGGCTGAGGCACGTGCCGGCCTCTCACAAGTCAGAGCACATCAGACACCGAAAATGAATAGTGATGGTTGTTTCGTTTCAAAAATGACGCCACAATAGAAGGGACTCGCTTTTAATGTCTCTACTGATGGCGCGCATCAAACCCATTTGATGTAGGGAAGGGGAAGAATAGGAGAACGGAAAGAGAAATCAAGGGAATAAACAGAAAGAGGACCAAGGGGAGTAGAAGGAGAAAGTAGGGGGGAGAGAGTAGGCACTCAGATAGGGGAGAAAAACAAAATCATAATCAAATAATTTTAAATTTGAAAAGAAAATCAAATGAAAAATAAAATTAATTCTCTCTTAAATTAAAAATAAAATCAAATATCTACTAATTAAAATTAATTTACCATAGAATAAAATCAAATCTAATTTGGAAGTACAATCAAGTCAAATCTGCAATCAAATCAAATCTGCATTTTTTATGCCCGCATTACCATCGGACTAAGAGTAAATCCTCGGACAGATACTGTCAGCCATTGGATTAAGAGTAAGTTATCGGACAGATAGTGTCAGCCATCGAACTAAGAGTAAGTCTTCAAACAGATTCTATCAGCCATCGGACTTAGAGTAAGTCCTCGAACAGATGTTGCCATTCATCAGACTAAGAGTATAGGTTCGGGCAAAATATTGTCCTTATACATCATACCAGAAAGTTGTGTTTTAGGCCTCCTTGCATCGGGGGCTAGTGATGAGTATCGTCACCAGTGGCCCAATATAAAAAGCCCATTTCACAGATTCTGCCCATAAATTGTGGAGGCCCAATATTTTCATTAGGCCCAAACTAAGGACATAATCGACGGCTTGGATGAGGAAGAAATTGGTGCCAGTTGCCAAAGTGGTTTCCTACTTTTATCTGAACTGCCTCGGGCGCCCGTTGAAACTCCACCCGAGCAAAATCCTATCCACTTTTCGGTTTCCTGGGCAGTTAATAGGAAAAGTCAACTGTCCTATAACTTCTATAAAACATCATCTTTCCTACAAGAGAAGGTGGACTTTTTCTTCAAAGAAAGAACAAAATCATAATACGTTCAGAATAGAGAAATTTTTTCTCATTCTCTTTCTTACTAAGATGCTTTTCAAAAAGCGTTACTCCCAAATAAATATAAACAATTTTTACTTGCATTCAAACTTACATTCTCTTTTTCTCCTTTCCAAAAAGAAGATATTGATTTGAATGTCGGACATATACCGAAAAATGAGTTTTGCCAATGTTTTGACTGTAATTTTTGTGTTACACAGAATTCAAATTTAGAGTATACGAAGACTGAACACATTTGACATCCGACAGACAAGATTTAAATTTCACTATCCGTATCATAATTCAGATTCGAGGACGTAACAAATTTCAACGCAAGTCTTGAAATTCATACAAATTGTAATAATCAAATATATAATAACTCAAATATAAATCCGGATACAAATTAAATACAAATTCAAGTACAAAAAATATATAAACCAAATCTTTAAGTATCATTTGTCTAAATCTTGTAAATATCTAATACCCTCTAATTGGAAAGGATTAGGAAACAGAATAAATTATGAGCCTAAAACTCTCTCTCTCTTTCTCCATATATATATATATATATGCTTGTGATAACAAATATATGTCCATAGAACAAAACAAAGAAACGAAAAATAGTAAGACATTTGTAAAATCCAATATGCTAAAAATCCAAATATCAAATATCCAAATATGATATGATTCCAAATGGCTCAAAAGCCTAAAGTTGGACAAATCTCAAGACTGTGTCAAAACCTACAAATCTCAAAAGTTTAAAATATTTCAAATATCAAATGTGATGTATGTCCATCTCAAATGCCAATATTTATTAAAATCTAAAAACTAAGAGCTAAAAGATTAATTTTGATGAAGAGTTATATATACTCCTAATAACCTTAAATCAAAACAAAAACACTACTACTTATATCTATAGACAGACCATTTACTTATATAGATAGGGTCAAATGCCACTTTCTTTTACCACCTGTAAAATAGGTGTAGATTTTAAATTTGTCTAATATAATAGGACGCTCAAGTACATTGTTCCGTTTAATTCCTTACAATAATTTTTGAAGAAAAAATGGACTTTATATCAAACATCCAAAATTTTTTATTTCTATAAGGAAAATACAAATTCAAAACTTTTTGCTTTGTAAAAAAGTACAAATACAAAATTTTTTACTTTGTGAGAAAATATAACTATCATATTGAAACAAAATAGCATATGATTCAAAGCATTTACATGGAATATCAACATGTAAGGCCAAATGCACAAGTTTCATGATTTTTTTTTCACAAGTATTTTCATATATAAACATAATGTCTCAAATTATTTTGTATAAATCGAACAAAACTCTCAGATATTTGATAAAATCAAACAATATTTCAAATCCTCTAGTGAAAATCACATGTATGTAACACTATTCAAAATAGGGATATAAAGGTAGAATGCATGTATAATAAAACAAGAAATATAAGGAAAATCGAAGGATATACAAAATAGATTAAAGATTGGATTTAAAAATACTTGTATTAAATCTTTAATCTAACATATCTCATTCAAATCCGATCTAATAGATCTAATTGGGTTTAAAAATCAAACAAAATTTCAAATTCTTTAGTGAAAATCACATGTATGTAACACTATTTAAAATAGGAATATAAAGGTGGAATGCATATATAATAAAACAAGAAATATAAACAAAATCAAATAATATACGAAATAGATCAAAGATTGGTTTTAAAAATACTTGCCTTAAATCTTTAATCTAACAGATCTGATTCTAAAAAGTTTTAAAATCCTCGTCAATTGGTGCATTAGGTAACCTCTATTTTGTCTTATTTGTACAGGAGTGCTACATTAGGCGAAACTTAAACGCCAACATTTTGCCCAAACTTTGCATGAGCACCCCATAGGCACGCCTCTTCTATCTCAAACACGCACGAGCGTCGAGATAAGCGTTCATTTGGCGTTGGTTCTGATTTCTCAAATTTGAAATTTTCTAAAATTTTTATTATATAATTATATTCCAAATTGACTCAAAATTATATTAATGACGTCATAATTCTTAACTGAAAATCAAACATTACAATACCTAGAAAGAAATACATAGTTAATGACTTTGAACAATCTAAAGCTAGTGATACCTCACCTAAACAACACCGTCTTACTCTCTACCGACACACTACATAGCAGGTAGAGACAACAAGTATGTAGTAGACTTGATAGAATTCCGTCACTCATCTCCATCGTTGAATGCAATGTTGTTGAATGCAATGTTGTCAAAGGCAATGAGCAAGCTAATGTACAAAGACTTTATATCGTCTGTGTACTCACCTATGACAAGTGAAATATAAATATATGTTTACGAGTTGTGTGGAAAATTATTAATCAAGGTTTAAATAACAAATTGCAAAAATAAATATCTATATATAAAATAAGTATTATATCATTACATACACATGGTTAAAAAAAAAACTAGTTTGCAATATATAACATCTAGTGCATGTGTAAAATAAGATGCTTGAATTCAATTCATCATCATAATCTCCCACTTTATCCTCATCCTCATTGTTATCATCAAATAAATTATTATCAAACCATCACAAGATTTGTCGCCATCAATCTTTTCCTCTATTTCTTAAAATCAGTATTTTTCTCCTTTACTCTTATTGCTCTAGAATTCAAAGGCTATGTACTTGTTCCCTAGAAGGCAAAGCCTTCGACTTTATGCAAAACTTGTTTGTGATTTAAATTGGTAGTAAAGATTATAAAGATATGCGGTGTCAATAAAATGACAGAGAGAGGGGGTGTGTCATGTGACATGTGCAGGAAAAAGGGCAAATACATTTAAAAGAAATATAATTGTAATTTTTTTAAAAGGATCGAGATTTTTAGGAAAATGGAGAAATATATATATTTTTTAAAAAAGCAGGTGCTTGTCCACCTAGTTGCCTTGTTTCAGGCACTCACTTAGGCGAGTGCCTTGCCATTTTGGCTCACTTGGGCGCCTACGCGAGTGATTGGAATGCCTTTAACAACACTGGATGAATGCCAACTGAAGAGAGCAGCTATTGTTGGCAACAGAGTTGCCTTGAGACATGAGATGGCATCCTGGGATTGAAAATAGTTCACATCCTTGCACATTCAAACTGACATCCCCTCTCATTCTTATGGAAGACGGTATTTTAGGCTGAAGACCCAAATTCAGAAGTCTGAGCCATCTTGATATTGGTTTGTTGTTATTTTATATTCTTCTAGTTGATTTATTATATTTGTTTATCGGTGAGTTTGGATTGATTTCATAAAGTTCTCATATTGGGGTTTATCTTCAAGGGTCAGTTTATCATTTATTTATTGTACAATGTTCATAATAAGTTGCATATGTCCTGAAATTTGGGTCTGAATTATATGAAATTTCAGATTGTGGCGTAAATCAGTATTTGTTTTCTTCATTCTCACTCCTAATTCCTCTTATTTTGCATCTTAATTCTCTCCTTCCATATCCGTTATATTACTGATTTAGACCTTTTGTGACTACAGAAAGCTCTTTTCTTCTGTAACAGATCTCAAATCCTTAATTCAACATTAATTTGAAAGCATTTTCTCTCTCCGAACTGTTAAGTCGGGTGGAACTTTCCTTTTTTGGAGTCAATTTGAGTCAACATTTCAACTACGATATTTTCCTTTTTTTGATCTGTTCAAAATTCTAGTTCTTTTCCTCTTACTATACTATATAAATAGGTGACACCCTTGTACATTGACATTCAAAGATTGGTTTTGCTTCCAGTTCTCTCGACTAACTTCACTTAAAATCAAAGATAGCTGACCTTAATGTATGCACAATATTGACCAGTAGCTTCGTTTTTTGTGATTTACAATTGGATTCTCGAAAGGATTGTTGAAGGTAGAAGACTCCTTTTCTTTGAAGGTATCATCCGCTGAAGAATAATCTAATTGAGGATCTACACGTTCCCTATTTTACCCTCAGAACAACTCAAATACCATTCATAAGGACTACCAGCTCTTCCAGCGTATGAAGCCCTCAGTAATGAAGCTACAAGACATACAAAGCTGAAATTAATTGACGACCACTACCCACTAAGTAATAAGTGGTAGAAAATGTAGATATATATCACAATGAGAAGGCAAACGTGACCGGCAGTGGGCTTCTAACTCCTGTGAACACTTTTTCTTGCTGCACTGTAGATACCCGCTTGGGCTGGTCATAGTTTAAGACATACCTTTCTGCTGTGTTTGGTTTAATGAGAAAAGTGTGAAATATTATAGAGAAAGTAGAACTGAGGATATAAAGACCATAGAAATCTATGAAATGTATTTTGTTTTGTTTGCGTGATGTAAAACTCTACGTAGGAAGACTATAGAAACCTGAGAAATGTATTTTGTTTGGTTTATATGATGTAAAGCTGGGAAATTTTAATTTTCTTGTCTGGAAACCCACAAGATTTATCAGAGATTTTCACAATTTTTCATGTGTTTACAAAGACAGACTTGATTAATTTTACTCATTGAAAGACGGATACCAAACGCACTGTTTAGTCTAGTCTTGAATCCGCACGGTACCATTGTTTTGAATATGAGATCTCTTGTCACCCGCCCGTGTGTGAACTGTGAACAGGTGTAAGGTTGTGATCCAGGCTACTGAATCGGATGATGAAAGGGTCCGGGAAAATCGGGCAAAGTCTCGGAAGACTATATCTGGTGTATTTCGTAACATCTTGAAAACAGAAGGAGTTCCCGGATTTTTCAAAGGATTACACGCACAGATACTGAAGACCGTTTTAAGTTCTGCATTGCTTCTTATGATAAAGGAGAAGATCACAAAGACGACATGGATTTTGATGCTCGCACTTAGAAGATACCTGTTCATCACCCGGGCCAAAATCAAGAGTCTGTGATTTTGTAGTATGTTAGAATTACTCCACGAGAAACCAAACAAATAAAAGAAGGCTTCTGGTTGTCCTAAACTCCATAGCTATTAGCACAGTATCACAGAATTTAAGCTCGGTATGGCAGTTCATCAATGGGGATTTATTCTTCAGATTTAAGTTTTAAGTTGTCTGGTTTAGCCATGAATTTGGCTAAAGCTTTGTTCTCAGTTGTCTTCCTTCCCATCTGAACACAATTTTCCTTTGGAATGACAATGATGAATGTTTGAGTGAATATGCAGCTAGATCAGTTTGAGTGCCTAAGAAGAATTTGAAGAAAATGGTTAAAGAATTCACAGAAGAAGAACACTGATCTCTCTGTCTATTTCTTTTTACCAGTAAAATGTTTTTTTTTTATTTTCTTTTTCCTCCTCTGGGTCAATATTTGAAGGCAAATTCTCAAAGCTTCTCATTATTTGAAATGTATAAACATCCAAGAATCTCATGTACGTTTCACGTATCATTGAGTTGTCAAACGATTAATAGTGATATTTCTAAATGTTGCTAATTTTTTTTTTTTAAATGATATATAATAAAAATTTTAAGAAAATCAAATAAATACACAAATTTACTTATTCATCTAATGAAACTGTTGGGCCCCAATATACGGGGCCCGTGAAAGCAAGGCCCAAATCGAAGGCCCAGAACCGCGCCCACGGGCCATGAAAGCCAGGAGGCCTGAGAGGCCCAAAATAGAAGCTGACGGCCCAAGAGGCCCGGACGGAGATCAGCCTTTCGAAAACCCCAGGAATCCCAACAAGCCACAGGTCAGTCCGAGAGATCGAGAAGGGATCCGAGGACCGCCATCCGTGCGGCCGAAAGCGCCAGCTAAGCAACCTCGCCGATTTCCAATGAACATGCAACCACTGCCAGTTGCCGTATCAACAGTGTGCGCCTAGTCAAATCAAGACTGATATTCAAACTCTGTACACCTGACACACTCAGGTCCTGCAGCGGTGTCGGCCGCGTGCCACTCCGCCTACGTCAGCAGCAATAAATGTAGCCAGCAGGCCCGGCTATCCGATGACCGCTACGTGCCTCCTCCCTAACGGCTCATTCTCTTCTATAAATACATAGCGAAGCTCCTATTCAAATGGACCTCTGGGCAAACTCTCATTCTTATTGAGACCGTCCAAACTAAGAGAAAAAGGCCCACTTCCTCTTGACCACTCAACCTCACTCTCCCCAGAAAAGCGGGACGAAAGGAGTGAAAAGCCCTTCAACGAGAGTAGCAGGGACGCCCAGTGAGCATAACCTCTTAGGAAAGAGCCACAAAATAAGAGACAAGGAAGGAATTAATTCTCACAATTATACTTTGTAAAGACTTCAACGAAAATAGTGAAGCACTTTCAAAGCCCTGAGCCTCGTGGTTTTTCCTCCCCATTTAAGAGGAGGTTTGCCACGTAAAAACCCGATCTCAATCTTCCTCTCGCATCCAACACCTCAAACACTTGTGTTGCCTGGAAACCACGGAGCCGACTGGACCTCGCCAACCTCTGTATCTCTCGGATCCTGTGGATCCAGAACGCAACAGAAACAAAAGTTACTT
>JAODPA010083334.1:0-25730 GCA_025585075.1 Nepenthes mirabilis | reverse complement strand
TAATAATTTTAATACGAGCAGCAGGAGGAGGATGGAAAGCAAACGAGGGACAGGCATGGTGACGTGCCGCCGTGCGGCAGAACGTGGGACCGACTCCCGGGGCTGACAGTTCATGGAAATCGACGGCGGACGCGCATCCTTATTTAATTTCCCCCTTTTCCCTTTTTTTTTTTTTTTTAAAAAAGAGGTCGACCCTCACACGTTCAGCTCATTGAAGAGAGAACAGGGTTTTTCTTTTTTTTTTTTCTGAAAATGAATATCATAAAAATAAATTATTATGAATATGACACGGGAGTAATCACCGCCTAAGTTTACGAAAAAATAAACTGTTCCATTAACCAACTGAATTTTTATAATAGTATAAATCAGTACTTTGGTGGGGTTAAACAAACAATGTCAGAAATTTGTACAGCGTAAAATAGGAACCTTTACATTTATTTTTTTATACAAATCTTATTAAAAAATTAACCAAAAAGAAATCGTAAAATATTGTATTTTGCATAGCAGAATCCCTCGTGGCCCTATCACAAACTAGCCAATCATTGTCTTAAGTTGGCACATTTGAGGCCCCACTAAATTCTCACAGAACAGTTCACTCGACAGTACAACTCATCACACCCACATGCAAAACTGGAATTTTGAGAATCCAGCTTTGATTAAGCGCTGTCGGGCATAATCACATACAGTAACGCTGAGATTCCTAATAACAACGCCAGATGATTCCCGTTTCCTGTCGTCCTCTGTGAATGAAGATCTTAGCTAGGGCTGGAGAGGGGATTTCACAAGGGGAACAACATTAATGAAAAATAAGCAAATGTCTGTGCACAGAGCAGAATATGCAGCCTGGTGGGATGGACATGTTTGTAGCTGACTAAGCCCATAAAATATGCAACATTAGTAAACAAATATAGGGGGTGGACAAAGAAATATTAGCAGTACCATGCATGAAATTCTCATTATTTCATAAGAATTCGGAGAAGTGTTGATCAATTTAAGTTTACTATACACGATCTTACCTTATATTATAAAAGAGGCCAATTTTTATATCTCAAAGCCATGACAAGAAAATCACCTTCTATCATTGTGTAATAACTAGTGTTTTTTATGAGCCAATGTAACTTGGTGCAGCCAAAACCGCAAGGAGTCTGCCGGATCTGCCATCTTTGATGAGGAAGTGAAGAGCATGTCCATGCCACCACTGCCATGCCATGCCTGCAACTCGGCTTGCACTTTCCCCGTCGGACCACCCCGGTCTATGCTCCAACGTGGCCTAGTATTCTCATAACCACAAGCACAGCTGCATTCCCTGCCTTCCATTGTCTATGCCGCCATCAACACCACCACAAAATGTCTATCCATGAGCACGATTGGTAACATCAAGATAGACAAACTGATATTTGTCAAATGCCGTAACTTCACCAAATTGGCAAAATATAACAACACCTGCAAAACCGTACAAAAAAAGATGCCTTCCACCATCTCGAGTAGAGTAAATAACTTAGTACCTGCTTATCTACATGTCATGCATCTGTGTTAAAAGTGGAAAAAAAACAAGAATAAATCTATAATCAAACCATCGACTAAAGAGGCTTCTATCTCCCTCTCAATCAGTGTGCTCTCTTTTTAAGTATAAATTTCAAAGTTCAGCCATCTCCCATGCCCGACACTCGTATGGTTGTCTACAAGCTCATCCGCCATTAAGTTCCCCGTGTATTTTCCCAACATGAAATGTGCTAGCATAATTCTGCAGCCAGCTAAGTCTGGAAGTGTATTCCCCACTTAGACCATGCATTATAGTAACCGGGAAAATTCTTCCAAGACCTCAAAGACAAAAATTCGCACATACAATTAAATAAGAAATTCGTCCCAGGATGAGACGCCTCTTCCACAGTTTAGTCAAATGGTCCAACAAATCAAAGGCACCCAATGCTATGATCTTACTATTCTCACCAAACCCCACTTCCTTTAGTCTTGCATAACAGATTATCCATCCAAATTGATAAAAATATTGCAGCCATATCAATATTAGATATATCAAAAAAATTCTAAGAATAAGAAGATGACAGAAAAATATCGACCCTATCGGCAAACATATCGTCCAAATATCTCATACATTTGTCAATATTGTCATTGTATTAAGAAATTCGGATTCATAGGGCTTTGATACCAAAACATATTAGCCGATACTTTTATCTATATCTGTTCCAAATATTCCAATTCCCCACAACAATGGATTGTAGACATACACTTTATATCCCATTCCTCGATGCATGTGCAAGACGCTGCATTACACTAGTCTCTCTCATGTTCTACCTGGTGGAATATTTCAGGGGATGTGTAATTACTTGCTCCTCAAGATGATAGCAATAAAGATTGCTCATTCCCTGTATGCGAAGAAGATATGATTGAAAATCAGTTATATGAGCTCTCTGCCAGCACTTCTTATTGTTTAAAATGAGTCGGATTAATATTTGCATCCTGCATTTATCCCAAATGGCTTATAGAATACACGCACACACATAGAAGATTGATAAAAAAACTGTCCCATTGAAGGCCGAGAAGTTGTAATGGGTTAGATATATGTGTTGACTCATAACCTAATAGCTTAGACTTTGGGTCTAAAATGGATAGCGTCCATCACAAGTGAGTAAACCCATGCCTCACGAGCTCAGGAAGTTAAGAATTTCCAGTAATTCAATTAAGTCCAAAAGTTCAATGAGATTGGGAGTTCAAGGTTCGCTAGGTCATGCAGAGTTGTTTCCCACCATGACGGTTTAGCCGGTGTTCTCACCCAACAATTGGCATCAATGTGGATCATTTGATTTGCACGCAGGCATGATTCCCATAAATGATGAAGCCCATAGGCAGTTGACACATGAATGGTGATGCGACGAGCTTCACTTTCTACCTCATAAGCAAGAATGAAGCCCATGGGTGGTTAGTTCATATCTGATGAAGCTTATGAATCAGGTGTTGCAAGATTTGCATGGAAGTGCTTGATGTAAATAAACTCACGCATGAGGGAGAGATTGTTGGAAACATGTATGAGTTATGAGAATAAAAAGGTCCCATATTAAAGATTGAGAAAAAGTTGTAATCACTCGTAAATGTGTGTCCATGACCTAATACCTTAGACTTTTAGGTCTAGATAGAGTCAAACACGTGTAAATATGCCCCAAAAGTGTTCATGCCTCAAGTGCTTGAGTAACTCGAAAAGTTTGTAAGTTTTAATAATTCAAAAGGATCCAGAATTTATGTGAGAATGGGAGTTCAGCGAGGCCAGAAGTTCAACATAGCTAAAGGTTTGGAGCAACAAAGGTCTTTCCTTAGATCTTCTGTGTTTGTCAGGAGTCTTGGATCTTGACCATTCACTAGGAACCCCGTAGCTGCATGTGTTGGCATAAACAATGCAGTATTGGCTTTCTCCTAGAAAGTATAGCTCGGTGTTCTATGCAGACAATTGGCTTTCATTAGCCTGGTGTACAAAGTTCCATTATGCGCAGGGCCTGGGAATGGATTAAACTACTTTGAGTCTATAGTGCACCGATCTTACCTTATATTATACAAAATGTTATTTCCATATCTTAAATTCATGACAACCAAAACATTGGACAATGACAACCCAATGGCAGAGAAAGCTCTTGAATTTAAATCCTCTTTCTCATCTAGGCCACAGAACTTGGCATTTTCTCCTTTCCTTGCTAAACCTTTAGTAGCCCATTCTGGGTCTAGACAGCACACATCTTGACTTGCCATAAAGCAAAGCTGGTGTTACAATCAAACTTCTCAATATCAAACTTCATTGCCATAATGAATCCGTAAACAACAAATAACTATAGCTCTAATACCTGTTTGCATGGATTTGACACACCAATATAGAGAAATATGAATAATAAAGACTCTTTTTCGCAGTCCAGAATCTCCTAAATCCTTGGGCAAAAGAGAGAGCAAATTCTACAACAATAAAATAGAAGTACAAAATCAAGTGAGATTCTCACATTCAAACAGAACAAAATAGAGAGAATTAAAGACATTTCTTCCACAAATTGCGGTAGCATTTGTTGGTTCTTTGTGGTGATTTACAAAGCCTGCCAAGAGCTATATTTATAGCTGAATTTGTTTGATAGCAAGTTGTATCTTCTTGATCTCAACTAGACAATTATTGTGCTCCCAAAGTCCATTTTGGTGTTGCCTTTATAAGATTTCCAATTGCCTTCAAAGTCCAACTTTGCCACCATAAGTTAGGTGAAAATAATATTGCTATAAATTCAAGGCTTTTAAAACAAATCTCCCCCTCGACTTGAATTGCCAAAATACCTCTCAATGAAACAGTAGAAATTACTCCACCTTCTACAATCCTTAAGGTGATATTTTAAATGCTGTGAATACCAATCAAGTCCAAACAATATCTAAACTTGGCTAAAGGAAGGCATTTGGTTAGCATATTAGTAGGATTATCAGCATTGCAAATGTTTCTCACAACTACATGTCCTTCTGAAACAATACCCTGAACAAAATGGTATTTGACATCAATGTGCTTTGTCCTTTCATCAAACATCTGATCTTTAGTTAAATGGATAAAACCCCAAGTATAATAATGGACAATGGTCACTTCATGATCCCAGCTAAGTGCTTTCAGAAATCCTCGCAACAAGATAGCTTTTTTAACAGCAGAAATTACTCAACCTTCTACAATCCTAAAGGTGATATTTTAAATGCTGTGAATACCAATCAAGTCCAAACAATATCTAAACTTGGCTAAAGGAAGGGATTTGGTTAGCATGTTAGTAGGATTATCAGCATTGCAAATGTTTCTCACAACTACATGTCCTGAAATAATAACCTGAACAAAATGGTATTTGACATCAATGTGCTTTGTCCTTTCATCAAAAATCTGATCTTTAGTTAAATGGATAGAACCCTGGGTATAATAATGGACAATGGTCACTTTATGATCCCAGCTGAGTGCTTTTAAAAATCATCGCAACAAGATAGCTTTTTTAACAGCAGAAATTACTCCACCTTCTACAATCCTAAAAGTGATATTTTAAATGCTGTGAATACCAATCAAGTCCAAACAATATCTAAACTTGGCTAAAGGAAGGGGTTTGGTTAGCATATTAGTAGGATTATCAGCATTGCCAATGTTTCTCACAACTACATGTCCTTCTGAAACAATACCTTGAACAAAATGGTATTTGGCATCAATGTGCTTTGTCCTTTCATCAAACATCTGATCTTTAGTTAAATGGATAGAACCCTGGGTATAATAATGGACAATGGTCACTTCATGATCCCAGCTGAGTGCTTTCAGAAATTCTCGCAACAAAATAGCTTTTTTAACCGCTTCCACAGTCACTATACATTTGACTTCTGTTGTAGAAAGTGCAACTATGGATTGCAGGGCTGCCTTTGAGCTGATACCACACCTACCAAGAAAGAAGGCATATCCCGAAGTGACCTTCTTTGATCAAAACCACTGGCAGAGTCAAAGTCCACAAAACCAACAAGGTTGACTTTTGGCCTTCCAAATTATAAACAAGCATTAGATGCACCTCTCAAGTATTTTAGAAACCACTTCACTGCCTATCAGCGCCTTTTTCCAAAATTAGACATATATCTGCTTACCACACTCACCACATGTGAAATGTTGCAACGATTGCATACCATAGCATAAACTATGCTATCAACTGCACTAGAGTAACGAACTCAAGACATGTGCTCTATATCTTCAATTGTCCATGGTGACACAGCATTTGAAAGCCAAAAATGGGTAGCAAGGGGCATTCCAACTAGTTTGGCATTTTTCATGCCAAAGCGCTCCAAAACTTTTTCAACACAACTCTTCTGGGTCAAGTGTAAGATTCCACTTTTGTCAATATCTCTAGATTTCCATGTCGAGAGTTTTCTTTGCCACTCCAAGATGTTTCATTTCAAATTCACCACTCAATTGCTCCTTTAACTTGTTGATCTCGTGCATACCTTTTGTAGCAATGACCATGTCATCAACTTACAACAAAAGATAGATGAATGATCCATTAGGAAGCTTTCTGTAATAGACGCAATTGTTATATTTACACCTTGAACAATCATTACTAATCATGAATGAGTTAAAGTGCTCATATGAAGAAGGTGGAATAATTTTCTAATATTTTGTTGAGAGGTATTTCAAGAAAATTCAATTCAAGGTAGAGTTTGGTTTGAATGTCTTTAATTTGTAGCAATATTCTTTCCAGCTAACTTTGATGGGTATTATTACCCGAATAATTGGTAAGTCACCCGTGGGATAAAATGTGGAAATTCCTAATAACTTCTACGGTTTGTTTTTGGGAAAGAACCGCCATAACCAACCGGAGTGGAAAGTTATGAAACTAACCGGAGTGGGAAGTTATGAAACTAACCGGAGTGGGAAGTTAAGAAACCAACAGGAGTTGGGAGAAGTTATACTTCTCCGGATAAGTTACGAAACTGAAAAGGAAGCCCTATAAAAGGAAAGGCAATCCTCCAAGACTTCTTTTTCGGTCCTGAAAACTAACTCTCTCTCTCTGGAAATAATTATCTAATCAAACAAAAACTACGTCTTTCCCTTATCTCAAAAAAGACAATGACTAATTTGAGTGTCGGAGTGCCTTTGGGGATTTAGCCCCATTGGCCCGCTGACCATCTTGTCCGCTTTTGTGTTGTACAGGTCTTGAGTTCAAAACGACGGAGTGACAAGAATTACCTCATTTCACCATTGGACCGGATCCACATTACCATATCCGTCTAAACTCCAGACCAGATCCGCAATATTGACACCGTCTGTGGGAATCAGACAAAAGCTTAATTCACCACTAAAAAACATATAAATATATAAAATGGTTAATACCCGGAAGCATCAAAGTGCTCCGGCAATAAGTGTTCCGGAGATAAATGCTCCGGCCACAAGTGTACCGGCATTGGAAAATGCCGTTCCTAAAAATAACCATCCTTTTTCGGAGCAGGAAAGAAATCAACAGGATCAACTCATACTGGCAATGAACGCCCGTATGGAACAAATGACTCAAGAGATTCAATCTTTACGCAGAGCAGTGGGACGTCAAAAGCCGGACGCCCATTCTTCAGCAACACATGTTCCTGCTTCAATGGACAATAGGCGGAAGAAAAAATCAATCGTGCATATCCAAGAAAAAAATATTTTCAAGAGAAAGGGGCGAAGGCCGATCTCGGTTAGAGGGCCGGTTGGGCCCAAGATCCGTTGAAGACAGCCCAGAAAGACGAAATCCCCGGAGTGAAAGAAGACCTCTTGACCAAGAGGAAGCTTCCTCCAACTTACCTTCGGATGGAAAAAATAAACGACCACACCAGTCTGAAACTCCTGAGGAATTGAGAGTTTATCTCAATGCCAAAAATGCCCAACATTATCAATCTGAAGCTCCTGAGGAATTGAGAGCCTATCTCAATGCTAAAAACGTCAAACATCACCGATCCGAAGCTCCTGAGGAATTGAGAACTTATCTCAATGCCAAAAAATCTGCTGTTGTACCTCAGAGAGAAGAAAAATTAGAAAAGATGTGGGATTATCTTTTCGGAGAAAAATCTGAGGGACGAACTAGCGATCTAAGGAGGTCCCCATTCACAACAGAAATCCGGACCTGTCCATTACCCCAGAAATTCAAAATGCCAGTCATTGACACATATGACGGAAGTACTGACCCAATGGACCATTTGGATCACTTCCGAACGTTACTAAGTTTTCAAGGATTAGATGAAATGATGATGTGTCAATGCTTCCCTTTGACTTTGAAAGGAGATGCAAGAATCTGGTTTTACCGAATGCCATCTAACTCAATTCGGTCCTTCCAAGAGTTAGCAGATAATTTTCTCTCTCAATTTGCTTCAAGTCAAAGAATAGAAAAACAACCCTGGCACTTGGCCCGTATCAAACAGGGTCCAAATGAAAACCTGAAGAGCTTCCTGTCAAGATTCACTTCCGAAGCTCGTCGAATTCCACGCCTCACTGACGAAGTAAAGTTAAACACTTTTATTGCAAATCTGGAGCCAGGAGAGTTTTTTAAACATTTGGCCCATACAAATCCACAAACTTTCAGAGAAGTGGAGGTTACTGCACGAGCATACGTAGCAGCAGAGGAAGCCAATGAGGCTAAAAAGCCTGCCAGGGTGAATCCTCCTTATCAAGGATCACCGAAAAGAAGGAGGAGCGAAGATGAAAGATCTCATCCAAAGGAACCCAGAAGGAAGTTCAAGAATGAAGCACGAAGAGAATTCAGGCCTTTTGATCCTACCCCGTTAAATGATTCAAGAACAAATATCCTGATGCAAATACGGGAGGAAAAATTCTTCAAGTGGCCAAGAGCCCCAAAGAACCCTGAAAGTGGAGATCAAAGCAAGTTTTGCCACTACCATCGCTCACCTGGGCATGGAACTGAAGAATGCTGGACTCTGCAAAAGAAAATTGAAAGTCTGATCAGGAAAGGATATCTCAAGAAATTCTTGAAAAAATCAGAGGATAACCCTGGTGAAAGACTGGAAGAAGAAGAGACGGAGCAGCCACAATTGAAAAGCCGTGTGGTGGCCGGAGTGGTAAACATGATAACCACCAGACCGGCCAAAGCTCAGTCCGGCCAAATGGATGTCATCCGAAGTGATAAGAAGCGGAAGTTTGAAAGTGATGATGTAATTAGTTTTAGTAAGGAGGATATGGATCATGTGAGGACACCACACTCAGATCCATTAGTTGTATCAGCCTTAGTTTCCGATGGTAACGTGGATTACCAGATGAAACGAATATTTATTGATAATGGAAGCTCTAGTAATTTACTTTATTTTGATGCTTTCATTAAATTGGGTTTGAAAATTAATCAACTCCGGCCAGCCAATGGACCACTGTACGGAGTGGGAAATGAACCAGTCACAGTCAAAGGAACCATCCAATTGGAGGTCACGTTGGGAACTTACCCAAAAACTGCTTCTCACGAACTTACATTTCTGGTAGTGGACCTGCCTTCAGTTTATAACGCAATTTTAGGTCGGCCCTGCCTTGTAATTTTTGGAGCAGTAACTTCTATTCCCCATTTAAAAATGAAGTTCCCAACATTAAATGGTGTTGGAGAAATATTGGGAGATCAAGTTACCGGACGAACATGCTATTTATCCCAAGTTGAGAAAAATGTTCAAGATCGGTCTGTGGAAGATTTTGATTATCGAGATGAAAGTACGTTGCAACAAGCCCAGTCCGGAGAAGTTACTGATTTGATTCCGTTAGATCCAACAGATCCGAAAAAATGCGTACAAATAGGAAACTCATTGACCGGACCAGTTCGTGGGCGGTTAATTGAGTTCCTCCGGCGGAACAAGGATGTCTTTGCCTGGACATCATCTGATATGCCTGGGATTCCAACCGAAGTGATGGTCCATAAATTAAGTTTGGATCCTAATCACAAACCAATTAGGCAAAAACGAAGGAACTACTCGGTTGAGAAGCTCATTGCAATCAGGGAGGAAGTGAAAAATTTGCTGGATGCCGGTTTCATAAGGGAAGTCCAGTATCCGGACTGGCTTTCTAATGTGGTTATGGTAAAAAAGAGCAACGGAAAGTGGAGGATGTGCGTTGATTTTACCAATTTGAATAAAGCCTGCCCAAAGGACAGTTTTCCTTTGCCGAGAATTGATTTATTGGTAGATTCAACTTCCGGACATGAACTACTCAGTTTTATGGACGCATACTCCGGTTATAACCAGATTAGCATGTGCCCGGAGGACGAAGAACACACCTCCTTTATGACCGACCAAGGAACTTACTGTTACAAAGTAATGCCGTTCGGATTAAAGAATGCCGGAGCTACGTATCAAAGACTGGTGAACAAATTGTTCGCAGATCAGATCGGCCGAAACATGGAGGTATATGTAGATGATATACTCGTTAAGAGTAAGGTCATGGACGATTACACTACGGATTTGGAAGAGGCTTTCGAAGTACTCCGAAAACATCGGATGAAATTAAATCCGACCAAATGTGCTTTCGGAGTATCTTCAGGCAAATTTTTAGGATTTATCGTTTCAAAGCGAGGAATTGAAGCCAATCCGAAAAAAATAAAGGCGGTTGCAGAAATGAGTCCGCCAAAAACTATAAAAGAAGTTCAACGACTTACAGGAAGGCTTGCAGCACTCTCCCGATTTTTATCCAAATCGGCAGAGAAGTACCTTCCATTTTTCAAAGCTTTAAGAGGAACCAAAGCAAATGGTTTCCAATGGACTGAAGAATGCCAAGAAGCTTTTCAAAATTTAAAGGACTATTTAGCCAGCCCTCCTCTTCTGACGTCACCATTAGAAGGAGAGGAGTTATTTTTATATCTGACGGTTTCTGATGCAGCATTAAGTTCGGTTTTAATCCAGCAACAGGCGGATGTTCAAAGACCGATTTACTATGTCAGTAAAACACTGTCCGATGTGGAAAATCGTTACACACACGCCGAAAAAATAGTGCTAGCTCTTGTTTATTCAGCAAGAAAGCTAAGGCCATATTTCCAAGCCCATAAGATAACCGTCCTCACAGATCAACCTCTTAAAGGAATCTTACAAAAGCTGGATACTTCAGGCCGACTGGTCAAATGGGCAATCGAACTTGGAGAATTTGATATTGAGTACAAACCAAGGCCGTCAATAAAAGGACAGGCTTTGGCTGACTTTTTGGTTGAAATTTCCTTTTCAGCCCAAAACAATGAAGCAGAAGATCAAAAAATGGACCGAACTGAATTATCCACTCCATGGACGATGTACGTGGACGGATCTTCTACGCAATCAGGAAGCGGAGCCGGAGTGATATTGCGAACTCCGGAAGGAATGGAAATACTATATTCACTGAGGCTTTCATTCCCAACCACAAACAACGTAGCTGAATATGAAGCTCTGTTGGCCGGACTTCGGTTGGCCAAGGAATGTTCGGCAAAATATATTGCGGTTTACAGTGATTCCGAACTGATGGTTAATCAAGTTCGGGGAGACTTTGAAGTGTCAAATTCGTGTTTAGCAAAATACCTTGCTAAGGTAAGAAGTGCATTTCAAGATTTCGATAAAATCGACATGCACCATATTTCTAGAACGGAAAACGGAAAGGCCGATCAGTTAGCAAAGGCGGCAGCCATAGAAAATCCGGAGCAGTACTCCCGAAGTATGCGAGAAGTTCTAACTACTCCAAGTATTGAAGAAGTAGATCAAGATATCTTACAAGTCACTAGTAATGAAAACTGGATGACTCCTTATTATCGATATCTATCTGACGGAGTAGTTCCAGAAAATCCGGACGAAGTAAAGAGAGTAAAGAAAACTGCTGGCTGGTACGTTATCATTGACGGAAAACTGTACCGTCGTGGGTACTCCGTCCCTTATTTGAGATGCCTAACTCCGGAGGAAGCAGATTATGCTCTTGGTGAGGTCCACCTTGGGATTTGCGGGTCCCATATAGGAGGAAAGAATCTTGCCTTCAAATTAATGCGACAAGGCTATTTTTGGCCAACTATGAAAAAAGATGCTGCTGACTTTGTCAAGAAATGTGAAAACTGCCAAATCCATGGAAGCATACCTCACGCACCTCCGACCGAACTGAAATCATTACAAGCACCCTGGCCGTTCGCGCAATGGGGGCTGGACATACTGGGACCCTTCCCAGTAGCCGCAGGACAAAGAAGGTTTATTATAGCCGGAATTGATTATTTTACCAAGTGGGTGGAAGCTTCTCCCTTGGCAAAAATAACTGAACATAATGCGACGGAGTTTGTGCGTCAAAACATTGTTTGCCGGTTTGGAGTTCCGGAAGCGATAGTAACTGATAACGGAACCCAGTTTACAGGGAAGCGCTTCACTAAGTTTTGCTCAAATTTGAAGATCCGGTTAGCACACACCTCTGTTGCCTATCCACAAGCAAACGGCCAGATAGAGGTAACTAATCGGACTTTACTCCATGGTTTAAAAACCAAACTGGAAGAAGCTGGGGGCTCTTGGGCTGATGAGTTACCGTCAATTTTGTGGTCAAACCGGACGACTCCTAAAGAACCAACAAGAGAAACGCCATTCAGTTTATGCTACGGAACCGAAGCAGTGATACCAATTGAGATAGGCTTGCCCAGTCTCCGGATAGAAAATTTCGATTCTCACAGCAATTCAAAACGGCTAAAGGAAAGTCTTGATTTATTGGAAGAATCCAGAGAAACAGCAAGGGTACGGACTGCCGCTTATCAACAACGGATTGCGCGATACTACAACAGGAGAACAAAAGCGCGACAGTTTGACGTGGGAGATTTAGTTTTGAGAAGTATACAAGCAACCGGAAAAATTGCAAATAGGAATAAGTTATCTCCTAATTGGGAAGGTCCGTTTATTGTTTCTGCTGTATTAAGAAATGGTGCCTATAAATTACGCACCTCGAATGGAAAATTAGTGCCTAGAACATGGAATGCAATGCATTTGAAAAAATTCTTTCAATAAAAGTCAAAATGTTTCATTCCATTCAAACAAAGGGGCACCCAGTACATCTTTCCTTGTCATCAATACAGCATAAATAAAAATTAAAGTTGATGTGGAGGACTTGATGAGGGCTGCGTTGAAGGTTCACCAATTTCTGAAAATTCTACCAAATCCGATCGAAGGCGAGCGCCCAGATTCCTAGGGTCAAAAAAGCCGACCGGAAAATTTGGATCTAACTTAGGAGCAATCTGCCGGCATAGAAGGATTCCGTCCAAAAATCTAGCATTCAAAGCCGGACGGACCTCTTCGGGCTTAAGTCGCACCATGAGTTCTGCTCCCAACTTAGCATTGTCGCTTCTCAGGCTAGATGCGTGCTCTTGAGACGCTTTCAAAGCTTCATTAGCTTTCTGCAACTCCAACTCCATACTAGAGATCCGCTTCTGAAGTAAATCAATCTTAGCGGCGTCAGCACTAGCCTGACTTCTCATTTCCTCAAGAACGGACGGATCAGTGCGCTCTCGTTCAAGTCTCTGAATTTCTTTCTCAAGTTGCTCCATCTTCAGGTCACGTTGGGTTAAGCACAGGTTCAAAATCTCACCCATCTTCTCACTCTGTTAAACACAAGGATCAGTCACGAGTAAGTAAAAAGTTGGGTTAAGCACAGGTTCAAAATCTCACCCATCTTCTCGCTCTGTTAAACACAAGGATCAGTCAGGAGTAATTAAAAAAAAAGAGGAAAAGAAAGGAGAAAAGCTCTTTTGAGAATCTTACTGTGATATAGTGAGCTTTTTGAGCCGCAGTCTTCAAAGGCAAACGGCGTGAAGAAGCCGGAGCTCGCTCCGGATCTGGACCAGACGAACTCCGGAGAGGAGAGTGAGCGGCCGGATCAACCAAACCTTGAGGAAGAGGTGGAGCAGAAATGGCCGGAGTAGGAGCAGGAAAGGCCGGAGTAGGAGCAGAAACAACCGGAGTAGGAGTTTCTCCAATAGGCCTTTCAGCGACTGAATCAACCGGACCAGAAAAGGATTCCCTTGGGTCCGGAGTTGATGAATTAAATGGAACAATTGCCATTTCATTAGTTTCCGTTCCACTTAGTTCAAATCCAGAGGCTGCCAAAGACACAGGATTTTCTTCCTGTGGTTGGTTAGAAGGGACAAGGGATGAATCACTTATCCCTTTTAATCTTTCAGTTATGGGGAGGCCAACTTCAGCCGTATCAGAGGAAGGTGATTGGCTAGGTGAAACAACCAGACGTTTACGCCCCTTTGGCACGGTATCCTTCGATTTCCTTTTAAGTTTCTTAGGAGTTGGCTCTGATGATCCAACTTTTCCAACTAAAGACCCCCATTTGGTTAAAGCAAAAATTTCGGGTGTGAATAAGCATCCCTTATCAGAAAACGACTCCATATTAGATTTTATCATCTTGATTAGAGGTTTCACCGATTCCTCTTCTTCTGGGGAAAGCTTGCCAGAAAGCGATTCGGGGATTTTTCCCCAGGCATTAGGAATGCCAGATTGGGGGACGGCAAGGAAAAAGAAACGATCTTTCCAATTTTTAACCGTATCGATGATAACCCCACTGATATTTAAGTCGCGAGGAGACAAGGATATCCAATCCCCATTTTGACAAAATTTGAACAAAGCTCTAACAATGGAGGTGCTAAGGGTTGTACCACGAAGACGAAAAAATATACAGAGGTTGCAGAGATACCTCACGGCGTTTGCGTGATATCGTGCGATGGACACGCCTAAATCAGAAAAAATCGTTTGAAGTTCTGAGGCGAGAGGGAAACGAAGACCACTCTTCAAATGCGCTTCGTAAACCGTGATGTAACCAGTTGGAGGAGAATCGACTCTATCAGTCTCATTCGATAACGAACGCATGTATGAACTTGGAATCTTATATTGGAAAATAATCTTTTCCATTTCTTCAGTGGTAAGAACAGATTTTATCGATTCAACCTTAGACGCCATTGGAACAGGGAGAAGGAAAGTGAAATACAGAGTAACATAACGGGGGAAAACCCTAATTTATAGGTTTGAAGGGACGTGTCCGTTCAAATTCAAAAATGATGAAAAGGATGCGTGTCGGGAAAACATTTGCTACTCAAAACGGCGGTTACAGAAGTTACCACGCGATGATCAACACGTGGCAAGCCAACTAAGACTGTATCAGAGCTAATCGCCATCCGGAGTGACCAAAAAGCGGGAGTCGTCAAATCCGGAGTGAATAAACCCGGAGTGACCAAAAAGCGGGAGTCACCAAATCCGGAGTGAATAAACCCGGAGTGACCAAAAAGCAGGGAGTCACCAAATCCGGAGTGAATAAACCCGGAGTGACCAAAAAGCGGGAGTCACCAAATTCGGAGTAAAGATCCGGAGTGACCAGAAAAATGGAGTCACTAAGTCCGGAGCAATGAAAATCTGGAAAAATTCTAAGTAATCAATCCCATTACTAAAACATGCTAGAAGTTAAAATTTTAATCTTCTAGTATGGGGGGCTAGTGATGGGTATTATTACCCGAATAACTGGTAAGTCACCCGTGGGATAAAATGTGGAAACTCCTAATAACTTCTACGGTTTGTTTTTGGGAAAGAACCGCCATAACCAACCGGAGCGGGAAGTTATTAAACTAACCGGAGTGGGAAGTTATGAAACTAACCGGAGTGGGAAGTTAAGAAACCAACAGGAGTTGGGAAAAAACCGAATGAACTTATCCGGAGAAGTATAACTTCTCCGGATAAGTTACGAAACTGGAAAGGAAGCCCTATAAAAGGAAAGGCAATCCTCTAAGGAAAGGCAATCCTCTAAGGAAAGGGACTTCTTTTTCGGTCCTGAAAACTAACTCTCTTTCTCTGGAAATAATTATCTAAAAGAACAAAAATTACATCTTTCCCTTTTTAATCTCAAAAAATGCAATGACTGACTTGAGCATCGGAGTGCCTTTGGGGATTTAGCCCCATTGGCCTGCTGACCATCTTGTCCGCTTTTGTGTTGTACAGGTATTGAGTTCAAGAAGACGGAGTAACAAGAATTACCTCATTTCACCATTGGACCGGATCCACATTACCATATCCGTCTAAACTCCAGACCAGATCCGCAGCAAACTTAAAGACTTTGAAGGCAACAGGAAAGCAGATAAAAGCCGCAGCAAAAATGGACTTTGGCAGCACAATAGTTGGCAGGTGGAGGTCAAGAAGATACGCCTAGCTATTACTACAGATTCAGCTATAAATATAGTTTTCAGCAGGCTTTGAAAAATCACCACAATATACCAACAAACACTATCGCACTTTGTGAGAGAATTCTATAATTGTTCATTTTGGAAGAGTGAAAATAATAGGGGCTTTGGGTACAACCGGGTCTTCACCAGTGAGTGTCTCACCTGTTTTTGTTTCTCCATATTCTCATAGTAAAGTTTGATCTCTCCTTTGCCCGTGGATGTAGGCAAAGCTGAATTATCTAAACTAGTATTTTGCTATCTTTGCTTGCTAAACCCTAACTGTTAGTTTGGAAAAAAGAATGGGCCAATCTTTAGATGATAATTTTGATGGGGGATTAACGAACAAACAGAGCATGACAATATTCTGTCTCAGATTGTCATCATTTCCTTTATAAAACTGTAAAACTTTATTTACCAAGAAATTAATTTAGAAACTCCTTAAAAAATAAATTAACAGTCTTCAGTTTGCACATCGGTTGAAATACAGATGCAGAAATGCAAAATAACATTGACATGCAAGGGTTGTCATATAGTTTATTATAAATGAGTAAAGTCAGAAGTTTTCTTATTCCTTCAACAAATTGGAGATTACAAGCAAGGGATGTTGACATGGGAAGCAAAAAATGCAGGTGAATAAACGTATTCATTGTCAATGCTTACTTGAGAGGAAGTTAATGCTACCAGAAGCTCTCCAAAAGAAGAAATCCTAGATTAGGTTTTGATAATTGATGGTAAACATTGGCAAAAGGAAACTTTTTTGCTGCTCAATATAACAAGGGGATACAGCATCCCTTTTGTCAAATGCTTTGAACTCTAAATCTTCACTGTCGCTAGAAGAATCCAAGATAAAGACATTTTGATGCTTCTGAGTTACAGGTGAATCTTCTATCACATTGACATTGCTTCTTGCATTATCTGATCTACTTTGATGTTGAGGATATCTTGTTCAACATGCCACTCAAATCACCACAAGCTTCATTTTTCCATAAATTTTAAATCTTCCCAATAATGGGAGTTTAGCATAGGCTTAGTCAGCATAGAAAGAAAATGAACACCACAGAGATGAAATCTTGCCCATCTTCCCCTTAAGTCATGAAAAAAATGTCATGATGCAAGAAAATCAATCATATACTCTTGGGGGGGGTGGGGGGGTGGGGGAAGAGAGAAAAGTAAGACCATCAAAGAACTGGATGTACAAATTTTAAAGAGATGTAGTCAGCTCGCTAAATGATTTTAAAAAAGGCAAAATAAAGTGTTCGCTCACCGACATGTTCATTAAACTACAAGATATCAGCAGAACAATGCTTCCTGAAAATTTGTCAATCAGACAGAGAACAAACTTGTTTCATTGTTGGACTACATTCCCATAACATTCTTGCAGCAGACTTGCATAATCATTGATTACACATTCCATTTTAATGTTCCACCTTTGTGGCGGAGAGAAGAGGTTCCGATAGAGGAGCAGGCATGCCACTAGGAGGCATTAACACCCAGGGGTAACCATAATTTGACATATATCAATATCTTGCTCCATCCCAAGGGGAGATGGGATGGAAAAAGGTCAGAATTCAAGCCTGTCCTGATGGCCATTTAACTGAGGCATATCAACAAGAATATTAGCTTCAAATAACAGAAAATTCTTATGCTTCCGTGACAAATCTGGTTAATGATTGATCAATAATAACTACCCAATCAGATCACTAGTTTGGATCTAAATGGTGAGGGGACGAGCAGAATTATAACTCTGTTAATCAGTACTGTAGCTTGGTTCCTGGTAGGGAAAAATGAGCGACTTGTTTTGTACTACTGGTTCTCAGGTTACATTTTCCTGTTTTGTAGTGTAGACTTTCTTGTTTGTGATTCTTCTAAGACCAATGTTTTGTCTTTGACTGTTTCTCAGAAAGTACGACTAAATTTGCTTCTCAAAGAAAAACAAGTCAGTGGCCAGATGAGAACCGCAAAAGTAATTGTTTCATTTTCATCTTAATCTTTAGTTATTTTAGAGAATATTCAAGAAGGACAACCATGTGGCATTTAAATTCTCTTCACCACCTTGCATTTTTTCCAATAGTTATTCATCCAAAGTTGTCTTCCCAAGTGATCACATCCAAGTAAGCTACAAATTCTTCCAAGGTAATAAAGTAAATTGCAAGGATAACCTTAAATTCAACCTTTGAACTTGAAGAATTGCATCACAAGTTGATTGTCAGGGATTAAACCAACCCAAAAGTTTCCAAAATAACTTGTAACAGTGTCCACATAGAAGGATCTCGCAAAGAGCAAAGTCATGTGCATACAAAAAAGGGTTACATTTAAGAGCACGGAATTTCAATTTCAATCAAATCATAAATTTTACAAAAAGCACAAGGGGGATTAGGATATGAGTACTAAAATTGACTAACCATAGAAATGGATAAGACAATCCAAGCATTTATGTGAGCATCAAGACAAAATTTGAGCGTTAAGATTAGCAGCTGATACTTCCAATTAGTATAATTAGTCCAAAATTGTTGGGTTACGAGTCACTTCTATATGGACTCATATCCGACTAATAAGTCGTTTGGCGGTTTGAACAAAGACACACGGGCTCCACACCGAGACGGAGGTTTGCAGTGTTCTTGCCCGCTTTGTGGGCACGGAGAGCGATTGGGCGGAAATGCCGAAAGCCAACCAAGCGCCTAGTCTGAAGGAAGACCGGACGGACACTCTAAAGGCCCACCAGATGCTTGATCCGAAAAGAGACCAGATGGACACTCTGAAGGCTGACCGGATACCTAGTCCGACGGGAGACCAGTTGGTGATGACGAAGGACATCTAGACAAGTATGGAATAAAAGCACATGAAATGCACTTTAGGGTTATAAAATAAGAGCGATAGTAAGGAAACCCTGATTTTGTAAAAAAGGTTGTAAAATCAATCAAAGAGAGCGCCACTAATAAGAGAAAAGAAAAGAGAAGAGAGGGGAGAGAAGAGGGATATTCGAAATTCTTCAATCACCGCTGATTTAGGCGTGCTGTTTTCTGAATTGTGAAGAACACTTTGCCGGCGGTGTTCTTTTGCTCCCTCGTCTCTTACTCTGTTTTGGTTCGGTTTCTTGTATTCTGTTTTGAAGGTTTTGTATAACCAATTTTATATAATTGAGATTTGTGGCCACGCATTCCGTAATTTTTTTTTTTATCCAGTAAAAGGTCCACACGAAAAATTATTTGTATCTTGCTTTATTGTGATTATTGTTTATCCTGTGCAACGTCGCTACTCATTCTTTCCTCTGGGTTCATTGGAGTGGTCGGCCGATCCCAACAAAAATTTCCAGAACAACTCGAATTCGTGTCTACAAACACGGATCTCCCAGAGTCATGTGTATACAAAAAGCATCATTGCATTAAAGAAGAACTGAATGATCACGAGAACGTGAATTTCTATGGAATCCTAAACTTTCCTAATAGCAGAAGGGGAGTTTAGGGTTCAAGGATAGTAGAACTAACGAACCATAGAAATGGATAGGACAATGCAAGCACTTACTTCAAGACTGCGCATCGAAACAAAATTCGATCGCTAAGCTTAGCAACTGATACTTCTCCATGTTCCATTCCTCACGATGAGAATCCATTTTCGCTCTCTACCACGACGTTCGCTTTTGTGAATGTCCCGCGCTTTCGCTCACTTCTTTTAGAATAACGAGTGAAAAATGTCCCCGTAATGGGAGTCTGGAAAATAACTAATACGATTTATACGACGCCGTTTTGTAATTGACATTGTTCAAGCAAGCGATCCACCTTCCGTTTAAAAAATAGAATATTTTTAATTTTTTATAACATCTACATCATATTAAATTTAATATTAATTTTTTAAAAAATATAGTTGTTCCGTACCACGAATACAAGTTATCTTACGGATTAGGAACCGTAAATTGGATTTTCAGGATGGGTTGATCTTATGCGAATCCAGTCTCTATATCCTCTAACCTGAACCCTACGTAATACAATTGAAAACGAGATATTAGAGGACGATGAAAATTACTCCCATCGTAAATTTTTCGACACTCAAGTTAAAGGTCTTTTCAAGAAAATAGAAAGAAGTAAAGAGGATGCATAGATACATGTAGCGGTAGATTGAGCGTTTGAGTGTGCTCAGAAAATAAACAACTTGGAAGTGCGCTCACCATTGGGCGTCTTAGATGCACTTCTTATAGAGGGGTGTCTTAGATGGCCGGGGTATTCTTAAAGGGTGGTCGGATATTTAGTAAGAGAGAAATTCTAGGAGGACTTGGGAGCAGTGCCCTCTAAGTCTATTTTTCCATTTTTCCTTCTTCCTTCTTTGGCCTCTTTCCTTTCTTTTTTCTTCCAATCCTCTAGGAGGTCTTCTCCTCCTCTCCTTTTGGCCGAGGTTTCTTCCTCTTTTTTTGAGATCAAAGAGAGATTTATAGAGCAAGTAAGTGGTTATTGGACTATCTGCAACGAACAACTGCCATAACCACCCGTGACAATCGTCCGTTGATAAAACGACACAATTGAGTGGTTTTTCTTTCCTAGCCGATTTTGTTGAATCCATTACTAGCCCTCCATGATGGGTGGTTTGAAATTTTTAACCCCCGACAAGCTTCTGATGAGATATCGCTTGTAGGATTGACTTTGTTGGCTTACCATATTTGAAAAATAGTGCGTCTTGATTAGTCGTTCTTGCCCTTGCTAGGGGTCGTGGCGATGATAATGGGTGGTTATCGGCTAAACCTTGAGGTTATCGTTGCCGAGCTTTTAGTAGCTTAAGCCATCGTCCGCATGTACCAGTCTGCGCTCGGTCCTATTGAAGGACGTCGTGGCTTTTCAAGAAAATAGAAAGAAATAAAGAGGATGCATAGATGCATGTAGTGGTGGAATTGAGCGTTTGCGTGTGCTTAGAAGATGGACAGCTTAGAAGTGCGCTCACCGTTGGGCGTCTTAAATGCACTTCTTGTAGAGGGGTGTCTTAAATGGCCGAGGTATTCTTAAAGGGTGGTCGGATATTTAGTAAGAGAGAGAAATTCTGGGAGGACTTGGGAGCAGTGCCCCGTAAGTCTATTTTTCCATTTTTCCTTCTTTGGCCTCTTCCCTTTCTTTTCTTTCCCAATCCTCTAGGAGGTCTTCTCCTCCTCTCCTTTTGGCTGGGGCTTCTCCCTCTTTCTAAGATCAAAGAGAGATTTATAGAACAACTGATTACTGGACTATCTCCAATGAACAACTGCCATAACCACCTGTGACAATCGTCCGTTGATAAAACGAAACGATTGAGTGATTTTTCTTCCTGAGTCGGATTTATTGAATCCATAACTAGCCCCCCATCATGGGTGGTTTGAAATTTTTAACCTCCGACAAGCTTCTGATGAGATATTGCCTGTAGGATTGGCTTTGTTGGCTTACCATATTTGAGAAATAGTGCATCTTGATTAGCCGTGCTTGCCCTTGCTAGGGGTCGTGGCGATGATAATGGGTGGTTAATGGCTAAACCTTGAGGTTATTGTTGCCGAGCTTTTAGTAGCTTAAGCCGTCGTCCGCATGTACCAGTTGGAGTTCGGTCCTATTCAAGGACGTCGTGACTTTCATGCATTTGGTCCTAATCTGTTGACCATTGTTGACTGATGATGCTTGTCCCTTTAGGAGGGATTTGTCACATGCATGCTAAATAGCCTCCAAAAGTTTTGAATTCGACCATGCATGGGCCGCTGAGTGATGCGACCGAGTTTTAAATCCGACCTCATAAGGGCCGCTTGGTGATATAACTGAGTTTTAAAATTCAAACTCTTTTGAGCTGCTTGATGATGTAATCGAGTTCTTATAACAAGTGAATAAAAATTCACTCGACTTAGAGACAGTCTAGGCCAATCAATGATATGCAATGATATATAAGCATTCATATGAACAAATTAAAGCATGGTTCAAGCAATCAGTATGATTCATACATGACTTACCTCGATTCGACTTGGAATTGTTGTTGGTGTTTAGGGTAGATGGCATTTTGTGTTATTAGGACTAGTTGATCGTATTGGGTGCATGGCTTGCATGTATCGCTGCAGTGGGTCTTCTCAGTACTACTTGCTGATTCTCTTGTTTGTTGTCTCCATATTTCGTGTGACTCAATTCTTAATCATGGTCTGGTTGGCCAGCATCTTACTATCATGCTAGGCAGTCTAAATTTCTATGACTCATACTCTATCACTAGTCGGTAAAAATTGAGGCCGTCATGGAATTTATATGGACAACACTAATTGCGGTGCAATATGTAACGTCCTTGGACATCGGCTTGTGAATATTATCCGCTTTGCCACACAGGTGTACGGTTTTGTTTCTGGTAAACAGCCTCCACCACCCCTAAAATGCGTCCACAAGAGAAAAGTATCTACGCCTTTATAAGGTACACTTGGTTTTCCTCCCTATTCGATGTGGGACATCACAATCTACCCCCTTAATAGCCGAGCGTCAGCGCTAGCACACTGAATCGGGCCTCATCTCTGATACCATTTGTAACGTTCCCGGGCACCCGCTTATGAATATTGTCCACTTTGGGTCCAACCAACACGATTTTGCTCTTGGTAAGCTCACGGTCGCCAAAACGCGTCCACAAGGAAAGGGTCTTCATGCCTCTATAAGAGTACACTTCATTCCCCCTTCAGCCGATGTGGGACCTCCCAATCCACCCACCCTTTAAGGCCCAGCGTCCTCATTGGCACATCGAATGGGGCCCTGGCTCATCAATTGAAGGGGGAACGAAGCGTACACTTATAGAGGCGTGCAGACCTTTCCCTTGTGGACGCGTTTTGGGGGCCGTGGGCCTACCAAGAGCAAAACAGTGCGGGTTGGGCCAAAAGCGGACAATATTCACAAGCAGGTGCTCGGGGACGTTACAAATGGTATCAGAGACAGGGCCCGATTTGGTGTGTCAGCGCCGATGCTGGACTATTAAGGGGTGGACTGTGATGTCTCACATCGGATGGGGAGGAAAACGAAGCGTACTCTTATAGAGGCGTGGAGACCCTTCCCTTATGGATGCATTTTTGAGGTCGTGGGCCTGCTAATAGCAAAACCGTACGGGTTGGGCCCAAAGCGGACAATATCCACATGTAGGTACTTGGGGACGTTACACGATAGGTAGTGGATTGCTCATGCCCAGCCACCATCGTGAAGTCCATGGTAGCTTTTGTAAAGTCTTCATCATCGGGCCAATGAAGGACATTGCTTCAGGACTAGGCTTAGTGCTGTTCTTAAACAGATTTTAAACAAAAGCTTGTTTCTGTCCTTTAGATGGAAGTTTATCTCCTATCCTCTGGCAAATTTTGGATAGGAACTCATCTCATGTCCTCAAGCAAATTTTATCAGAATGCTTTTTCCTTATCATCGAACGGAAACTTTTCTTTTCCATCCTCAGATATATGAAAACTTGTCCATGTCCTCGGACAAATTATGGACAAAAGCCTGTCCTATGTCTTCAGACATATTCTGGACAGAAACTTCTCTTCTGCTTTCGAGCAAATTTTGAACAGAATCTTCACTTCTCTCTTTGGACCTGTTCATTCCTGTCCTCGAATTTAGGCGCCGAAATTGAGATGGGCAAGTTGACTGATGAGGTTGAGTCTATACTATTTGAGTATAGGAAAAAATTTTTTGCCCGAGCACTTGGAATCGAGCCCCCAGCACAATGTTGGGACGGACGAAAATCGAAGCATTTGAAACTGTTAGAAGATCGTCACCAAAGGTCATTGTGTCTGGTTTGTGTTGGGTTTCGCCACTTCTTGTAGGTGACTCAACAAATGTTTTCGCCACGTCAGAGAATTTGCAGCAAATTGTGGCCAAATTGCAAGAAGGCAAAGTGACCGATTAACGGAGGTTGATCAGTTGAAGAGCAAAATGATAGGTCAATGAGTTGACCAACTGAAGGTGCAAAATGATCGGTCAATGAATTGTTCAGTTGAAGGCACAAAATGCACTTTGCTAATATAATGTAAATTGGCCGGTCAACAAGTTGACCGACTGATGAGGCAAAATTACCTGAATGGATGAATTCTTCAATCGGTTTAAATTTAAACCTGAATGGATTTCGTCCTAGTCTTTTTGGATTTTATTCTAGAATGATTTTTGACCGGTTGCTTGTGAGAGAGAATTCCAGAATACTTTTTGGCCCCAAAGTGCACAATTGCCAACGTGACTCTTGAAACTTGTATTTTGAGAGAGAAAATACTGGTTTGAATCACCGTCTTGCATTTTCAGAGAGAAAATACTTGTTTCAATCAGCACCCGGCATTTTCAGAGAGGAAATACCAGTATGCTTGAGCATCTGACTTTTTCAGAGAGAAAATACCGGTTTCAATTAGCATCCAGCATTTTCAGAGAGGAATTACTGGAATGCTTGAGTGTCCGAATTTTTCGAAGAGGAAATGCCGATTTCAATCAGTGCCCGACATTTTCAGAGAGAAAATGTCAGTTTCAATAAATGCCTGATATTTTCAGAGAGGAAATGCCAGTATGCCTGAGCGTTAGGCTTTTTTAGAGAGAAAATGCTGATTTCAATCAGTGCCTGGTATTTTTAGAGAGGAAATGGCGGTTTCAATTAGTGCCCGGCATTTCTCCCTTCTCTCTTTTCTTCTCTTCACACTGTTCTGTACCTTGTCCTTTCTTTCCTCTTTCCTTTTCCTTGCCTTTTTCTGTGTGAGAGAAAAAATACTGGTTGTAATTTTGAGCGAAATGATTGGTTGATATTTTGGTGTGAAAATGATCGGTTGGAGTAAAATGACAGGTATGCTTGGTGTAAAATGACTAGTATGCAAATGACCGGTATTTTTCGGTGCAAAATGACCGATATGTATAATGACCGGTATTTTTCAGCATAAAATGGCCAGTATGCAAATGACCGGTATTTTTCAGTGCAAAATGACTGGTATGCAAATGATCGGTATTTTTCAACGCAAAATGACCGGTATGCAAATGGCCAGTATTTTTCAACACAAAATGAACGGTATACAAATGACCAGTATTTTTTAGCGCAAAATGATTGGTATTTTTCAGCGCAAAATGACCGGTATGCATAATGACCGGTCGAACGATTTCTTTTATCATCTCTCCTTTTTTAAGTCGGAGTGTGGGTGTTTGAAGAAAGAGGTCCCAATCTTTGATGATCACGTCGGGCGCAAAAAGCCTAGAATGGATATATTATACATTCGAGTATTGACCTCTTTCATAATGATCGTTTACCGGTCTCATTCATAGCTATTTGCGTGACAGCCAGGAGTAGTGGGATCTTTGGCAAAATTGCTCATATTAGTTTTGTCTTTGAGTTTTTAAAGGTAAAGTAGGCCTTTTGGCCGCTTCCAATAGACGGCGCAAATGTTGCATACCATGAATTCGAGTTGTCCTATGGATTAGGGATTGCGAATTGGATCTTCAGGATGGGTCGATCTGATACGGATCCGATCTCCATAACCTCTAACCTGAATCCTGTGCAACATAATTAAAAACGAGAGGTCAGAGGACGGTGAAAATTACTTCAATCGTAAATCCTCCGACGCTCAAGTCAGATATTTTTTCAAGAGAATGGAAAAAAGTAAAGAAGATGTATAGATACATGTAGTGGTAGATTGAGCATTTGGGTGTACTTGAAAAATGGACGGCTTGAAGGTGCCCCTACGGTTGGGCGTCTTAGATGCGCTCCTTGTAGAGGGGTGTCTTAGATGATCAGGGTGTTCTTAAAGGGTAGTCGGATACTTAGTAGGAGAGAGAGATTCTGGGAGGACTTGGGGGCAGTGCCCTCTAAATCTATTTTCTCCTTTTTTTCCTTCTTCTTTGGCCTCTTCCCTTTCTTTTTTCACCCAGGTCTCTAGGAGGTCCTTTTCTCCTCTTCTTTTGACCGAGGCTTCTCCCTCTTTTTCTGGGATCAAAGAGAGATTTATAGATTAGGCAAATGGTTACTGGATTGTCTCCAATGGACAACCGCCATAACCATCCGTGACAACCGTCCATGAATAAGATGAAGCGATTGAGTGGTTTTTCTTTCCGAGTTGAGTTTACCGAATCCATTAAT
>JAODPA010083323.1:0-25745 GCA_025585075.1 Nepenthes mirabilis | reverse complement strand
CACCTTAAATAAATAAAACTTCTAAATATTTACAAATATCATCCTTTTTAATATGACTTCACTCATCGACCTTAATATTACCATCCCTGCAATGCAAAATTTTTATACATATTATCTTATCACTTAACATTTTAATCTATAGATTATAACAGGTCAAATTCAGTTATAAAATTGATTAATAGAATAAAAACTGCATGGGTGTAACTAGTATTTCCAAGCCATGGAATTGACCTCAGCTACAATTGAATTGTTAGAGTAAATAAAAGACAAATAAACCAACCTCAAACTTAGAGTAATTGCCCATTATTATTATTATGATATATAAAGTTGATGGGTGTGCCGGAAATAGGCTGGCCCCGAATAGTCAACGGTGGCCCAAAATGACAGTCAACACTTTAACGGCCCAAAAGGAAAACAGGCCTAAGAGCTAAAAGGTCCAGGACGGTCAACGCTGTTGTTGACAGTCAACTCCAACGTTGACCGTCCGCGTATTGCACTTTGGGCCCAAAGGAGGCTTTTCTATAGTAACAGGCCTGGTCCGTTTAGGCCCACGAATCATCAAAGGGCCAACAACGGCTTTCCAGTGATTTTTCACGGTTTCAACTGGCACCAAAAAGGATATTGACAATATTGGCGCCCTTCACATAAGGAAGGTGCCAGATTTTCCCAAATCCTTGCCAACCCGGGCTCTCAAACGGTAACATGTACAGAAGGAAAGCACCCGATTTGAAAAGCTGTTGGCCGCCTCAGAAGGAAACTATCTTGCATGGCTTGGCAACTAGCGCCTACTTCCAAAAGCAAGCCAGCCAGCAGATCACGGAGGCAATCACTCTTTCCAAAGAAGGAGGATCGTCCTCTCAACCATAAAAGAAACCTTTGATTCACCATTCAAGGCACGCTTTCATTGACGCTTTTGAACTACTTCCAAAGAAGGAGGATCGTTCTCAGACATTGAAACTCTCAGAACTGCTCAAGCTCTCTGCTACGCAAACACATTCATCAGCAACCCTAAGGCAAACAAGCGAGCCCCTCACGGCCATTTACTGTCTTCCCATCTTCCAGATTCAAGAAGGCCTCACGTCTCTCTTACATCTAGAAAAAACACTCTTTCTGTATCTCTATTTCTCTCAATTTCAATTTCATTCTTTCGAAGACTATTTTACTGACTTGAGCGTCGGAGTATTTTCGGTGGGACAACTTCTCGCCGACACACTGACCTCCTGTTCTGTTTAGTGGTGTGCAGGATCCAACTCAGGGAATGGAGCCGGAACCACATCAAGAGGATTATTCGAATCTGTTCGAAATTTGGATCCAGAGACACATCATTGGCGCCGTCTGTGGGAAGCGCTTACAAAAGCCTACCACAAATCTGCACAAACACTCTCTTTCACATTCTGATTCTGCAATGGTGAATACAAGAGCTCAAACTAGCGATCCCGCTAGAGATGCTGCTAACCCCGATCAGAACCATGCTACTGGTGCCATGGTCAACGGGGCTACGGGCGGAGACCTACCGCCTTATTTCCTACAACTGGTGGAGCAGATGCAAGCCAACAACCGTCTGCTCCAGTTACTCTGCTCTCAGAACGAGCAGCGATTACAAGCGGTCCCACCAGCGGCCGTCCCTACACCTGCCACCAAAAGGGGTGGCCAGAGGAAAAAGAAGCAGGCCAAAAGGCCCGAGAAAGCCAGAGACAATCCGGCTCTAGCATCCTCCCGCGTTCGTGGCCAAAACAGGCCTGAGGAACGCTCCAGGAGCACGTCTCCGCGAGAAAGTCCGGAGAGAAGAAATCCCCGATACTCTCGGGTAGAAAACAACAACGCAGTCCAGGAGCGAGCCTCCAGGACTGCCAGATCTACTGGAGGCAGTAGCCGTCCGACTGCTGAACCCCCCAAGGACAAGACGGAGTTGAGGGAATACCTCAACTCCAAAAGATTAGCAAACGCCGATCGTGTCGATCTGCTAGTGGACAAGATCTGGAACCGTGTTCTAAGAAGAGGAGCGTACCATCGACTTGGACCGATCTCCTTTTACCGCGGAGATCCTGAGCCGTCCACTGCCGACAAAATTCAAGATGTCGTCCCTTGACTTATACGACGGGGGCAGTAATCCGGTTGACCACTTGGATCATTTCTGCACCCATTTGAGTCTACAAGGGCTAGAAGACTCAACGATGTGCGGCTGTTTTCCGCTTACGCTGAAGGGAGATGCCCGAATCTGGTTCCATCACCTCCCTTCAAGCATCATCAGCAGTTTCCGTGAGCTCACGGATATCTTCCTAACTCAGTACGCCTCGAGCCGAAGGGAAGAGAATCAGCCATGATATCTCTCCCACATAAAGCAGAAACTGGGAGAGAACCCACGGCGTTTCCTGGATCGCTTCGTGACGAGGCCAGAAGGGTTCCCAAGATTACGGAGGAGATGAAGTTGGGCAGTTTCATCTCAACACTGATTTATGGTGACTTTTTAAGCATCTAGCCAACAAAAACCCTCAAACTTTCCGAGAGGCGGAATCCATCACCCGGGCCTATACTGCGGCAGAGGAGGCCAACGAGATAAAACGTCCAAAACGGGCGGATTAGCCTCGACCGTACCCTGGTGAAGGGAAGAGGAAGTACAACAGCGGAGAACACTCCCGCCAGAAGCAGCGCCGGACTGGGCCCCCAGAACGCAGAGACTATGGGCCCACCAGTTTCACACCTTTGACGGACACGTGCTCCAACGTCCTCATGTAGATCAGTGAAAAAAAGTTCCTGAAATGGCCGATCCGCTGAAGAAGGACTCTGAAAACTAGTCGAAGTATTGTGATTTCTATCGCTCTACTGGCCATTCAACTGAAGACTGCAAGACGTTGCAGAGGGAAATAGAAGAACTGATTCGCAGGGGACATCTCACCCGATTCGTCAAGGGGCCTGGGCAGAATTCTGGAGCGGCGGCAGGAGAAGGCGAGGAGCCTTCTCCACCCCGGAATAGGGTTGCAGCGGGGGTGGTTAATATGGTCACCACCTGACCTGCCAAGAACCCGGCTGACAGTAAGGAGCAGCAGACTGGAAGGAAGAAGCAGCGCACAGTAGACAATACGATTAGCTTCAGTGATAATGACTCAACTCATGTAATGTCCTCCCATGAAGACCCCCTTGTAATATCAGCACTCGTTTCAGACGGCAGTATGGACTACCAGTTGAAACGAGTCTTTATCGATAATGAAAGTTCTAAAGATTTGCTTTACTTGGATGCCTTTTTTAAGTTAGGCCTAAAAAAGAACCAACTAAAATCGGCCGAGGGCCCGTTATACGGCCTTGACAACGAACCAGTGCCCGTTCAAGGGACTATTCAATTAGAAGTTACCTTAGGGACGTATCCAAGGACAGCGAGTTGCACACTTACCTTTCTAGTAGTTGACCTGCTCTCCGTTTACAACGCGATACTAGGCAGGCCGTGCCTGACAGCGTTTAGGGCGGTCATCTCAATTCCGCACCTCAAAATGAAGTTTTCGACACCTTACGGTGTGGGAGAGGTGTTAGGAGACCAAATAATCGGGCGAACTGCTACATATCCTAGATTGCCCCTAGTGGCTGCCCTGGCACGGTGGGAGAACTCGATCATCGGGACGAGATCACCCTGCAGCAATCGCAGTCTGGTGAAGCCACGAAACTGGTCCCACTGAATCCGGAGGAACCGAAAAAGTGTGTGCAGATTGGCAGCTCACTCACTGGCACACTGCGCACTGAACTGATTGCGTTCCTGCAACGGAACGCCAACATATTCGCGTGGACTCCTGCAGACATGCTAGGGATTTTGGCTGAGGTGATGGTCCACAAGCTGGGCCTCGATCCTGGCCGGAAGCCGGTCAGGCAAAAGCAGAGAAACCACTCCACAGGGAAGTTGATCGCCATCCGAGAAGAGGTAAAAAAGCTACCGGACACTGGATTTATTAGAGAAGTCCAGTATCCAGATTGGCTTTCGAATGTTGTCCTGGTTAAAAAGAGTAACGAAAAATGGCGAATGTGCGTCGATTTTACTGACGTCAACAAGGCCTGCCTGAAAGACAGTTTTCCCTTACCCAGGATTGACCTAATGGTTGACTCCACGGCTGGACATGAGCTGCTAAGCTTCATGGACGCCTATTCGGGGTACAACCAGATTCGAATGAGTCCGGAGGACGAGGAACATACATCGTTCATAACGGACTAGGGCACCTACTGCTACAAAGTGATGCCCTTTGGACTGAAAAACGCTAGGGCAACTTACCAGCGACAGGTCAACAAGATGTTCGAAAAGCAGATTGGTCGCAACATGGAGGTCTACATCGACAACATGCTCGTCAAAAGCAGAGTCACTGGCGACTACATACGCGACCTGGAAGAATCGTTCGAGATGCTTTGCCAGCATCAAATGAAGCTGAATCTAGCCAAGTGTGTCTTCGGGGTGGCCTCTGGGAAGTTCTTGGGTTTCATCGTCTCCCAGAGGGGGATTGAGGCAAACCCAGAAAAGATCAAAGCCCTCGCTGACATGGCTCCCCCACGGAACGTCAAAGACGTCCAGCGATTAACTGGGCGGCTGGCAGCTTTGTTCCGCTTCCTCGTGAAGTCTAGAGACAAGTACTAGCTCTTCTTTAAAGCCCTGAGATGGACAAAATCCAACGGGTTTCAGTGGACGGCTGACTGCCAGACCGCCTTCAATGAATTGAAGCAGTATCTGGCAAGCCCACCATTGTTAGCGTCACCCAAAGACGGAGAGGAGCTGTACCTTTACCTGGCGGTATCAGAAGTGTCCCTCAGCTTCGTCCTCGTGCGTCAGGAATCCGATATCCAGCAGCCGGTCTACTATGTGAGCAAAACATTGACCGGCCCAAAAACACGCTATCGACGCGCAGAAAAAATGGCCCTGGCACTTATTTTTGTTGCGCGAAAGTTGAGGCCATACTTTCAGGTGCATCGCATAGTGGTCCTCACTGACCAGCCGCTAAAATGTATACTCCAGAAACCCGACGTTTCTGGATGGTTGGTGAAGTGGGCTATCGAATTGGGTAAGTTCGACATCGAATTTAGACCCAGATCTGCCATAACAACGCAGGCTCTGGCCGACTTTATTGTTGAGACCACGACCCCAATTCATGAGGAACAGCCCGCAGAAAATACAGAACAGCCTAACGAAATTTCAGAATGGGTACTCCACATAGACGGAACGTCCACCGACAGTGGCAGCGGAGCAGGGGTGGTCCTTACGACCCCAGAAGGATTCGAGGTTAAGTATTCCCTCAAATTTGACTTCCCGGCGATCAACAACGTCGCCGAGTATGAAGCCCTGTTAGCCGGCTTACGATTAGCAAATGAGTACTCTGCCAAGAGGTTGGCGGTTTACAGCGACTCCGAACTAATCGTCAACCAGGTTAACGGGGGTTTTGAGGCAAACAACCCTTACTTGGCCAAGTACCTGGCAAAGGTAAGGGAGGCTGTCGAGGGTTTCGACAAACTGACCTTGGTTCATGTTCCCAGAATTGAGAACTGGAAGGCAGACCGGTTGGCCAGAGCCGCCGCTGCCGACAACCTAGAATAGTACTCGAGGGATATGAGGGAGATTCTGAATGCTCCCAGCATAGAGAAACATGAGGCGATGCAGATTTCCGAGATGAAAAACTGGATGACGCCCTACCTTAGATACTTGGCTGACGGATCACTCCTAGAGGACGGCGAAAAGCCTAAGCAAGTTAAAAAGACAGCTGGCTGGTACACAGTAGTCGATGGGCGGCTGTATCGTTGTGGATACTCTACTCCGTACCTCCACTATCTATCTCTCGAGGAGGCTGACTACGCGCTGGGCGAAGTTCACTTCGGGATCTGCGGATCACACGTAGGCGGGAAAAATCTGGCCTTCAAGATCATGCGGCAGGGCTATTACTGGCCCTTGATGAAAAAAGACGCGCTTGAGTTTGTGAAGAAATGTGAAAGCTGCCAGCTTCACGGCAACCTTCACCATCAGCCGTCCGCTGACATGAAGTCACTTCAAGCCCCTTGGCCCTTCGCGCAATGGGGGCTCGATATTCTCGGCCCACTTCCCATTGCCACGGGGTAAAGAAAGTTCATCATCGCGGGTATCGACTACTTCACCAAGAGGGTCGAGGCAGTCCCGTTGGCAAAAATCACGAAGCACAATGCACTGAAATTTCTTCGCCAGGGCATTGTTTACAGGTTTGGTGTCCCAGAGGTCGTAGTGACCGACAACGGGACCCAATTTTCGGGGAAACGTTTCACCAGGTATTGTGCCAGCCTTGGTATCAAGTTGGTCCACACATCGGTGGCATACCCCCAAGCAGATGGACAGGTGGAGGTCACAAATAGAGCGCTACTCCATGGATTAAAGACTAAGCTGGAGGACGCCAGGGGCTCCTGGGCTAACGAGCTCCCATCCGTCCTCTGGTCTTATCGGACAACCCTGAAGGAACTAACGCGCGAGACACCCTTCAGCCTTTATTACGGGACTGAGGCGGTAATCCTGGTCAAAATCGGGCTTCCAAGTCTCAGGGTGAAGTCTTTTGACCCACAGGCTAACTCCCAGAAAATCAGGGAGCACTTAGACTTGTTAGAGGAAGCTCGTGACGCCGCCAGAATACGGACAGCAGCCTACCAACACCGAGTTGGCCAGTACTACAATAAAAAGGTGAAAGCCCAGCAATTTGAGTTGGGAACTTGGTCCTACGAGGCGTCGAGGCCACAGGCAAGCTGGCCGGCCGCAACAAGCTCTCCCCTAACTGGGAATGGCCTTTCTTGGTCTCCGTCATCCTGCAAAACGGAGCATACAAACTCTGAAACAAGGACGAAAAGCTGGTCCCGCGAACGTGGAACGCGATCCATCTCAAACGCTACTTCCAATAGAAAACCCAGGTACGTATTCACCCATTTGTGTGCACTCATTCGCATGCTTGTTTTAATTTGGTAAAATGAGAAGTTTACTTAGCATATAGAATATTACTCTTTGTGTGCACACATGTATACTGTGCTTACCTTGCAAGATTACCCGACCTAGACTGCCCCTAAGTCGGGAGGGTCTTCACCCTCTCATTAAACTCTGGTCATCCAGGTGGCCCATGAACGGTCTAAACTTTGGTCATCCAAGTGGCCCACGAGCGGTCTAAACCCTGGTCATCCAGGTGGCCCATGAGCGGCGTAAACCTTGGTCATTCAAGTGGCCCACGAGCGGTCTAAACCCTGGTCATCCAGATGGCCCATAAGCGGTATAAACCTCGGTCATCCGAGCGGCTCATTGGCGGTCATACTAAACCCTGGTAATTCAGGTGGCTTATTAATAGTCAAAATCTTAGGGGGCTAGTAGAGCACACGCAACGACCTCCCTCACAGGGAGTAGCAACGTCAATCAACGACGGTCGAAGGGAGAAGTATTTCTTCTCCAACATTGACTGCCCAAGTCATCACTTGTATGGCGCCACCGGGCTGGTTAACACAACCACCTGTCCAGCTTAAGGACCTTACTCCTTAGGCAGCCAATGACTTTACTCCTTGGGCAGCCAGCCAACCAGGTTGGCCGCCACACACAATAACCCTCTCTACGAGAGGGTAGCGTGATTGGGCAGCGACGAAAAGTGTTTCTTCTCCAACGTTGGCTATCCAAATTGCCACTTGGACAGCACCACAGGGCTGGTTAATACAACCACCTGCCAAGCTTAGGGACTTAGCTCCTTAGGTAACCCAGTAACGATCACCGGCCAACTCAGTTGGCCGCCCCATGTGACACACCATACAAACACAAAAAGCAGTAATGATCAGTGGACACCAACGGAAAAGAATTCCCTTTTTATTGCTTTAATTGTTTTACACGATTACACAAGTACAAAAACAAAAAGCTAAGGAGGCGGCGGCCGCCTCTGACTGTCCCGGGACTCCTCCTCCTCGAGATCGCCTTTGTGCTGCACCCCGCGGTTTCCTAAATGAAGGTACTGAACGGGAAAGTCAGGATCGATCAACCTCACAAGACGCCGACAGACCTGAACCCCCTCAAACATCCGAGCGTGCAGCATACCCTCGAGCTCGTGGGAGCGAATCCGGAGACCTAGCTCGTTCTCCAGGGTGGATATCCGATCAGCAAGCCGCTTCTTGTTCGCCCTGCTCCGATTTTCCTCCTCTTTCAAATGGACAACTTCAACCTTCAGCTCAGTGTTCTCCGGCTCAATGCCTGCCAGGACAGCCTCAAGGGCAGCAGTCTGCTCGCGAGCTCCCCTCCTGAAGCAGCCAGCCTGGCATCCAGCCAGGCGATCTCAGCCTCCCTGTCCACAAGGATGCGATCACGTTGCTCCACCTCCGGGGAAAAGGCTGAGATCAACCTCCTTGACTGCACAAGACAAAAGCAAAGTGTAAGTTATAAATACAAGGAAGAAAGAAGTGTAATATCCCGGATCTTTGTTCGGATTAATTTAATATTAATTATAATTTTGGGCAAATTGGACGTGATAAAATTTATTAAATATCATTTGGTGAGTTCAGTTTTGTTATGGTTCATATTGTTAATTGATGTATTTGGATTATGGAATTGGCCGGATATGGGCTTATTGCTATATGTTGGGAATAGTTGAATATTTTGTTATGTTTGATTATGATTTTTTTGGGTCGGATTATTATCTCCCTTACGATGATTGTAGAGCAGGTCGTATTTATATTGTTCGGACGGTTGTTCGATGAGGTCCTGTGAGGATTTTAATTTTGTTGAGTGTATATTTGGTTTGTCACACCCGAATTTTGGGACTTGGTATTATTGGCTCTAAAATTTAATTGGGATTTTAGATTTTAGAAATTATAATAAATTATTTAAATTGACCTGCTTGGTTCGGGTTCGTGACAAGAAGTGCAAGGAGGCCATTACAGGAATTGTACATCGTAAATCTTCCTCGAGGGCCTCTCAGGCCTGGACTCTAGACCTGGCCCAGTTGGCAGTGGACCAGGCAACGATGGACCAGGAGCATCCTCTCGCGCCAAGCTCACCTCTGCCTCATCCAGAATGCGATCCAAGAACGCATCAGTCTCATCCATGGCAGCTACGGCCTCCTCCCTTGCAGGCTCCGAAGCGGCTGCAGCGGGCTCCTCTCTTACTGCCTCTGGAGTAGCTGCCGTAGGATCCTCTCAGGCGGCCTCCGGAGCAGCTGCTGAAGAGTCGAGCCTCGCTATTGGCTCCACAGCAGAAGTCCGCGTAGACTTCACCGACTCATAAGCTGGCTCCTCTAATGATCTCATCGATTCAGCAGCAGGAACCGCTTGCGGCGAGAGCTGCGCCAAAACGACTTCTGAGTCCGCCGGCCAATCCTCGTAGGTCTTTTCCAGGCCCGCGGTGCTGTCAGCTCCGGCGCAGATCTCGGCTGCCACGTAGTCGATGAAGGACGACGACGATGAAGGTGTTTCCAGCACCTTCTCTGGCAGCGGACCAATGAAACCTTCGTCTGTGGGCCGCATACGGATGAGGATGCCCTTGGAACCCTCCGGGTTCATCATCCTCGCGGGCGGCATAGGTTTTTCAACTGGGGAGGGCGGACCCCAGTTCGCTTTCCTCGTCTCCTCTCGATAAACCAAAAAATCCCGATTAAAATCGTCGGGATTCTCCTTTATTGCCTTCGTTAGCCACACATAAGCCGCCCACTCCGCCGCGGACGGCGTCCCAAAATACGCCTCTGGAATCTGGCCCACTCCTTCGCGATGGGCCATTTGGCCCCCACGCTCACGAAGAAGAACCGGTTCTTCCAGTTCTTCAACGAGTCATGAATGGCTTTATTAATCTTTATTCCGGTACGGGGGGCGAACGATATCTACTCTCCCCCCTGGTTCATTTTAAACAAAACCCTAACACCAGACATTTTAAACTTCTGACCAAATTTTTGAGCAAAAATACACATAGTATAGAGGTACCTCACGGTGTTGGCGTGAAACTGGGCAATGGGTACTCGCAGAGCCTTCATGATCGACTCCAATTCTTCCGGCAACGACAGGTGGAGGCCGCTCCTCAGATGGGCCTCATAAACAGTGATGTGCCCCTCCGGTGGAGCATACGTCCTGTCGTCATTGCCCAGAACTCTCCAGGTAATCTCCTTCGGAATATTGAATTCGACGCACAGGGCTTTAATGTCATTTTCTCTCAGAACGGAGGCAAAATCGGCGGCGGAAGCCATGGCACTCAGAGGACTAGGGTTTCTAGAATGTCACTAAAAAACGGGAACGAAGAAGACAAAGGGTTAAAGGCGTAAGTGATTTCAAATTACGGAAGTCAAACTCAAGCGCCAAGCATGAAGCCCCTCATTAAGGACGCCGTCAATCCTGCCACGTGTCGCCTCCCCACTTGGCCCTACAAAAGGACGGATCTCTGACGCATTAATGGCCAGGATCTCCGCCTAACCAAATGGAGACACGTGCCGCTTTCAACCCTGTAAACCGCCTAATGGCCACGCGTACGTCAGAAAAAAAAACGCTTCCAGAATTGGCCAGGACGGTCAACAATTCTGGTTCTCCGGAATTGACCAGGGCGGTCAACAATTCTGGTTCTCCGGAATTGACCAGGACGGTTAACAATTCTGAAATTGACCAGGACGGTCAACAATTCTGGTTATCCGGAATTGACCAGGACGATCAACAATTCTGATTCTCCGGAATTGACCAGGGCGGTCAACAATTTTGGTTATCTAGAATTGACTAAGACGGTCAACAATTCTGGTCAAACTCTCCTTCACACCTTTCACGAAGTTCCACGAAATCCTCAGAGCAATAAGGGGCATCCCATCATGAACATACTGGAGGCCAGATTTCTGGCCACCAGCATGGGGTGCTAGTGATCGGTGTGCCGAAAATGGACTGGCTCCGAATAGTCAATGGGGGCCCAAAATGACGATCAACACTTTAACGGCCTCGAAGGAAAACAGGCCCAAGAGCTAAAAGGCTCAAGACGGTCAACGCTGTCGTTGACCGTCAGGTGGCCAACGCGTACGCAGACGGTCAACTCCAACGTTGACCGTCCGCGTGCTGCACTTTGGGCCCAAAGGAGGCTTTTCTACAGTAACGGGCCTGGTCCGTTTAGGCCCACGAATCATCAAAATGCCAACAACGGCTTTCCAGGGATTTTTCACGGTCCCAACTGGCACAAAAAGAGATATTGACAATATTAGCACCCTTCACATAAGGAAGGCGCCAGATTATTCCAAATCCTTGCCAACCCGGGCTTTCCAACGGTAACATGCACAGAAGAAAAGCGTCCAATTTGGAAAGCTGTTAGCCGCCTCAAAAGGAAACTATCTTGCATGACTTGGCAACTGGCACCTGCTCCCAAAGGCAAGCCAGCCAGCAGATCACGGAGGCAATTACTCTTTCCAAAGGAGGATCGTCCTCTCAACCATAAAAGAAACTCTTGATTCACCATTCAATGCACGCTTTCATTGACGCTTTTGAACTATACTTTCAATTACGCTCTCAGACATTGAAACTCTCAGAACTGCTCAAGCTCTCTGCTACGCAACACATTCACCAGCAACCCTAAGGCAAACAAGCGAGCCCCTCACGGCCGTTTACTGCCTTTCCACCTTTCAAATTCAAAAAGGCATCACGTCTCTCTTACATCTGGAAAAAGACTCTTTCTGTATCTCTCTTTCTCTCAGTTTCAGTTTCATTCTTTCGAAGACTGTTTTACTGATTTGAGCGTCAGAGTGTTTTCGGTGGGACAACTTCTCGCAAACACACTGACCTCCTATTCTGTTTAGTGGCGTGCAAGATCCAACTCAGGGAACGGAGCTAGAACCACATCAAGAGGATTATCTAAATCTGTTCAAAATTTGGATCCAGAGACGCATCAAAAGTATAACAAGTTTGATTCAACTTCACTGTTGACTGATAGAACAAGAATTGCAAGTGTGTGACCAATATTTCCAAACCATGGAATTAACATGGGTATAATTTAGTTTTTATTGGAGAAAAAGAAAAAATAAATAGATAGGCCTAAGAAAATTAAAAATAGGGTGATAAAAATTTACTTACAACTATATCTACTCTTAGAAGATATTGTACTAAATAAAATAAAATAGAAAAAATAGATTCATATAGCCGACTCTATGTAGTAGATTCAAGACTATTGTTATTATAATCTGTCTTCATTGTGACCAAGGTGGTAGGGGTGGGCACTTGTACTACAAGTAGAAGTGGAAATAGCAAAGACCAATCTGAATTTTCTTCAGCCTTTTCAAGTTCCCAGAATCATAAAAACCACATAGGATGAAGAACTGTTGAACAAGGGAAAACACTATGATCCTGCAAGCAAACGCATCTCTTACAGAAATATGGGCGTCTTTAAATATACATATGCACTCAAATTTAAAGCAAATTTGGGCATTACTCTCCCAGAAACTGGCCTTAAGATGCACAAATTTTCACCCTTAAACTCACTGGAAGCAGCTAAAATGAAGGAACACAAAAGCATGGAAGAAAAAAAAAAATTTCTCTCCATTCAAAGGTTGAAAAAGAACAATTATTTGGGGGTTTTTTGACCTTTCTTTCGACATTTGGCCCTCTCAATGTCGGCTTGCTTTGTGAAAGTGAATCCAATAGAGGCTTGTGTTTGCTTTCTCTATGATCTTAGAGGATGAATTCTTTATCACAAATCAGATAAATCTTTGACTCTTTAACTAAGACTATAGAATGTTCTTGTGAATTATAGTGTCGCATTTCCTCGTGACTATCTTCCCATTGAATCCTAGTTGACAGCAATAGTTTGAGCTATGGTTGTTACAATTCCGTACAAAGCTCCCCAACAATCCATCTTCATCTTGGCTGATTCAAAGGGAAGAAAACATGCAGCTAAAATAATTCACTTATAACGCCTTTTAAAAGTTACGTGGTATGATTGGATTGAATAAATACTTATGGAATTAGTATGCAGCCGCTTGAAGCAATTTTAAGATGCCATCACTTGACAGAAATACTGAACTTTCTACAAAAAAAAATGGCCCCACCTAATGGTTCTTGTTCTTGAAGAATCAAGAACATCTTTGTCAATTATTTTGCAAAGTCAACTGAGAAGATCCACTTGAAGAAAGTGAACACTCACACAACATGTTTGGTACTGAGTTAATCTGTATAAATTAAATAATTTTAAAAGCATATTATATTTTGTTAGCTGAGAGGAAAGTTATGAAAATTAAAAACGGTGGAGCACGGTAGAAATCTCTAGCTACATTTTGCCCAAGTAAAAGTCAACAGTTTTTCATCCAAAATAGAAGTTGGAAAGCTGTAGAAAAACTTATCATCAATCTTTTGGGTCACATCGATAACTAAATTAGATTTCCATAGTTTCATATCATGCAAACTAAATAAAATATATCTTATAGTTTTACCTCTCATTAGTTTTTCAAAACTTTTCTCATTAAAAAATGAACTCAGAAGATGGGAAGGATATGCTACAGTTTATTACATAAGAATCAAATATCATAAAAGCATAAACCAAGTGATCAAAGAAAAGAGTTACACCAACCAACAGAACTGCATTATTATGTTAAATTCCTTCTTGTCATCTAACTTAATATTAATTGCAAAGGAAGAACGTACAAAGTCCAAATTGAGAAAACAAAGCTAGTAAGAAATCATGTTCTATTTTCAACAAACGATCTACAAAACCATATCAACTAGCTAAATTTGAATTTGAAAGTTTTCCCTCTTTCTATCAGAAACCATAATTCATTTCTATGTAAGATATGTCTTTGATATATAAACTGAACAATTCACATTATGTAGATGATTTGACAGCTAACATAGAAAGAAACACTAATAGAGCTGCCGCTACAAAATCAAAATTTCGGTTTTGTAGAACTACAATCCAGAACACCTAATCACAAACACCGATATTATAATGAGCTAAATCAAAACATCACAAGCAGAGAAAACAGAGTATAAATCAAGAAGCAAGGGTAAGCTGTCAACCCGAGATACTCCGACACTCCAAAGGCATTCTCCACCAAAAGCCTCGAGCAAATCCTCGTTGCCCAAATCACAAAAACGGCAGCAACGGCAAATCCCGCAGCTCCGGTTACAGGGAAAAACAGCCTCACCGCAGAAAAAACCACAATCGGCATCAGACAGTACCCGACGACACTAAAACAGCGGTACAAATCTAAATTCCCATTCTTCCCAGCCAAAAAATTGAGAACCGAGTAGAGGAAAATCGAAGAAAGCGCGATCCACCCCAAGATCACGCCGAATTGGACTTTTCCGGCGAGCAATTGAAAGATTCCGAGAGCCATGTAGTAGAGAAACGGGCCGGATAGATCTGGATCCTCATGGAGAGACGAATTAATACGGAAAGGGTTAAGGAGGGATCGCGTCTTTCGCCAAATTAGGGTTGGGCTGATCTCGAGTTCTTCAAGGAGCGGAGGCTCGTCAAGAAACGACAGCGAAACGGCGTCGTGTCGGGGAGGAGGGTAGGAGGGGTTGGAGAAGGTGGAGGTCGAAGCGGAGGCGGATCCGATGTCGAAGGTCATGAAGGGGATACTTGACGGACGCGGTGGTTGGAACGGCGCCGTAGGGACTCGGCGGTGCTGGAGGTTTGTGGTAGCCGGCCCGCCACCCCTGGTGGTCTCTGTTGAGGCGGTGGCGCCGGATGGAAAGACCACCGGCGGGACAGTGAATTCCTTCGGCATCGGAAATTTTGGGGAATCGGAATTCCGATGAAGGGAAGCTGGGGCCAAGATTTAATTTGAAGACATCGATGGCGAGAGGTGGTGGCGTTCGTGCAATAGGCCAGGTTTTTGTAGTGAAGGAGGCGCAGGGGTAAAAGTGAACTTTTGAGGCCGATGGACATTAGCAGTGGTAAGAGTTTGTGAAATATGTGTTCTCTGATTGGCCGAGTGTTGTCACTTAGCTTATGAAATGACAAAAGTATCCCTGTGTAGCCTCACTGAAATAGAAATGCTTGGTCGATAGCGTGGGAAATGAACAACCTCAAAATCTACGATTGTTAAAAGCAAATAATATGAAAATGGAATAAGTATATTATTATTTCTACTAAACATAAATTTATTTTCAAAATTAAAATAAAACACTGCAATAATGGCCATTTCAGCAGCATAAATGGAAGTAACAGGTCGGTCTGAGTGACGGTCTACCACAACTTACTAAAGTTGATTGACACAAGCTAGAAAAATTGGGGTTGGTGGGTACTACTGATAGGCCAATCCATAACAATGCCCAACGAAGATTATCAAAAGTCTGGAATGAGCAACCCAAAAACGAATAAAGAATCATTCAAATAACTTTCCATGTTCCACTATAAAAAAACCGGCTATAACTGATTGAAATTGATAATGCCAATCGGTTGCCATTATTCAAGGAGGTTATATAGCCGGTGAAACAACCCCTTACTATTATAAATATTCTGCCAATATCAATAGTAAAGGGGAAAGCAGGAGAGAAGAAAAAAAAGAGTAAAAAGAAAAAGGAGACATTTTAAAAGGAAATCAGTCTCATGCGAGATTTACTATCCAATCTACGTCATAAGAAATACAGCAGGCATCTCTCAGTTGGATGTAAAATAACACTAGATTTTCAAGCTAAACACCTTTAACCAAAATAATACTACTATATCTTTCACTTCATTTGAGAAAGATTTACTGATTTGAATATTGATGAGAAAGATTCACTTCATTCAAGCTAAACACTAGATTTTACTATGGATGTTTTGGTACAAAGAAATCAAGTTACAAAAGAGAGTGGATGAGAACAGGGAGTAAAATGAAGTCTTGTTTTTTCTCTTCTTTGCTCTCTCTTTGCATGTACTATTACAGCATGTTTCTCCTTTGGAGCTTGGTTTGGTATTTATACTTGATAGCTTCTACCTACCTAATAAGGGGCTTGCGTGTAGGAGTGCTTGCCACCAATTCTGTAAATCTCATTGTGCCTTCCTTCAAAACTTACTAATTCTAAAAGTCAACTATTCTTTTTGAGCGCACATACTCTGTAAAGCTGCCACCTTCTTTGATATGTCACCTTTATTCCTTCTTGCAGTCTAATAGAGTCAGTTACCAACTCCAGCACGCCGATTTTGCAGGTTTAGCGGCATCCTCAGACTGTTTCTAGAGTCTTCGGGCCTTAATGGACTTCATGTCCATTACACCACTTGGGTTGACTAGGCTTTCTAGATCTCCTGGGCCTCTATGACACAAGACCCCAACTCACGGATACAGGTCCTTCAAATGGGCCTTGGATATCAGCACCGATCACTAGCCCCCTGCCAAAGGGTTTGAGAACTTCAACCTTTTGGCATGTCCATTGGCTGCGAAAATATTTCGAGTGCCTTTGCTCTATGCCCACTGTTCAGTAGTTGCCTGACACTGGCATACGTTCCTTTGTTCTTGCAAATGTCTGAGGAATTTGTTGAGACCAATAGTTCGGGGACATTTTTGATATCAGTAGCCTAACCAAAATGTGCAGGGACATTTTGTGGTCAATGGTTTGATCAAAATGTCCGAGAAATTTTTGAGTTTTGGACACTCGTCGGCTCCACTATTTGATAGTCATTGCCATATGTGTCAGAGACCAACAATGTCCTCGAGCATTATGGAGACCAGTAACTTGATCAAAATGCTTTCGAGGGCTTCCTTTGAGTCTGAGATGTTGGCCTGCGCCACTGACTAAGTCATTAAATGCGCAATAAATGTGCAACAAATGCGACTGACATCGCTTTGAAAATATAAGGGTCATCATTGCCGTCTGCAGCGTATGGGAGGCTGATGCGTGGCCAGGTTATTATGAGGCGCGCCTTTTGAACTTTTCAACCGTTTCAAAAGCTTTCTTATGCCTTTACTTTTCCTCTTACAACCCTAAGTCATTCTTTCGAACTCTGTTGCTCTCTTCCTTCAAACTTTTGTCTCCCATTTCTCTGTGCTATTTCTTCTACGACTCGTCGCCTTCTCCTTCTCCTTCTTTGTATTTTCTACACTCTGCCATGGCTCTTGAAGTGAAGGACATTACTTCTTCTCTTTCCCTCAAGGATCTTGAGGCCATTCGAGCAAGATATAAGATTTCGAGCTCAATGGCCATAGTTGTTCCTAGTACGCACGAGAGAGCATGCTCATATCCAGACAACTTCATCACTGTTTACAAAGTTTATCTTAAAGGTGGTTTTTAATACCCTATGGCCCTGGAGTTTTACGAGATGATGAGGGACCTCAAGATCCCTATGGCAAGGCTCTAGCCTAATGCCGTCAGGTATCTAGTCTCTGTCTACGTCTTTGCCTATTGCAACAAGAAAATCTTTGATGCTATGGCGTTGAAGGTCATCTTGAGATTTGTTCATGGGTAGGACTGGATATCATTTCTTCTCGCTCTGAATTTGCTGTTATAAGTGGGAAAAATCCTGATTCCACCAAACAGTGAAAGGATAAGTTCTTTTTTCTTGACGTCCACACCCACTAGTCTATCTTTAATGAGTGGGGGAATATGAAGCCAAAGGTGTGTAAGGACCCCACTACTGATGAAAGGGCAATAGTGAAGGATCTCACGGATTTGGTGCTATCCAACTTGAGCTCATTCAATGAGGACAACAAGAACAGATGGCTGAGGTCCGAGTTCCTGCAAAAAGCCAAGTGGGAACCTCAGCCCGAAGACTCTAGCGCCCCTTCCTCCTCCTGAGTCCGTGGGCTTATCAATGGAGCCCCCCGTTGCCCTTCCTCCTCCTGATGAGCCAATGCCTAACGTTCCTTTTGTTTTTACTGGAGAGGCCTCAGATTGGATGGATAATCCATCCGAGGATATTGCTGATGGACAGGTAGAGGGGGAGACCGAGGCGTCTCAGGTTGAGAAAGCAGCGATGATGACCATAATGACAACTGTTGAGACTACTGAGGCCGAGGAAAGCTGGGCCACAATGTCACCCATTGCTGAGACTGCTGACCTCCCTTACCTTGCAATCCAAATTTATACAACGATGGAGACTTTGCCGGCGGTTCTTGAGGAGGTCCTTGTTGAGGACGTTGCAGGGACTTCACATGCTGTTGAAGTGGAGACTGGGGCCGAGGATCATTTTGAAGCGGCTGAGCTTCCAATCTTAGATTTTGGTGAAGTTGCCCCTACGTCCGATGCTAGGGTTGAGGCTCCTATAGCTGAGGATGTGGCTGCTATGGAGCCGACAGAGTCTGAAGCCCCCAGAGAGGAGAGTTCAGCTAGGAGCTTTTTCGTTTCTAAGGTACTTCTCTACCCTTCTTCAGGCTCTTATTCTCTTTCAACCGTGTCTTAATGATTTGTTTTCCCTTTGCAGTTTCACAAGCTGGTTGGCAGTCTTGGCCTAATCATTGACGAGGCTGCACGGACTTGTGCCGAGCTGGCTACCTTCAGGACCTCAGGGGAGCACATCCAACGTCTTGAGCTTGAGCTTATTGAGGCCAATAGCAGAATTTCTTCCCTTGAGGACTCGCTGAAGGATCAGGAGTAGTTAAACATCTCCCTTCGGGGTAGGAACCTCCAGCTAGAGGAGAAGCTCAGATCCTTACTGAAGCCCGAGGATATCGGACCAGCTCTGGAGCGCAAGTATTGGGATGCCATTAAGATGTGTCGCTGGGCCATGAAGATTTTGGTCCTGAGGTTTCCTATTGCTCTGTTCGATCCGAGGAATGCCAGCACTCAACGCAGGGCTGACCTGGTTGGTCTCCTAAGGAGGGATGGGACCTCTGACCCTTCTCAATCAGGACCTTTCAGCTAGCCTAAATCTTATGGGCAGTCAAGACCTTCAAAGCAGTCAGGAACTTCGGAGTAGTTTTGTAATCATTTTTTTATATATTGCTATACACAATATGTATATGAATAAAATTTATTTTTCTAGTGTAATCCTTCTTCTTACTTTTCTCGAACTGCTTATATGTTAGGTTTTTCTTAAACATGTTATAAAGAAACTTTATCTTTTGTGAGTTAAGTGTCTGAACCTTTCGACCATTGTTGGCTGAAAATACTACATCTAAGGTCTTCGTATTCTTGCTATTTTAAGCCCCGTAAGTTTTTAAATTCAATCTCTTGTGGGTTGCTTGGCGCCGATGCCAAGTTTTTGAGTTCGACCTCACATGGGCCACTTAGACTTTGCCGAGTTTTTAGATGTGACTTCTTATGAGCTGTTGGGACTTTACTGAGTTTTTAAATTTGACTTCTTATAATTTGCACGGACGTTGCTGAATTTTTGTGCAAGTGAAAGGGATCCTTTCATTTGACTTAAGAGTAGCCTAGGTCTTGTAAATTTATGAAATGATATGTAGACATCCAAGTAAATGCAAGACAGTGAATAGGCAAAAAGAATTTTATTGTATTAACAAAACGTTGTACAAGCACATCAAATGATACATTTTGCTTTATTTGGCCGTCTATACATTTATTGATAGTGTTTACCGTGGTGAAAGGCATTCAATGTCCGAGAGATTAGTCTGCCTTCTTGGGTGCGCAACTTGTAGGCTCTATTTCGAAGGACGGCAAAGACTAGGAACAACCCTTTTTAATTTGAAAAAAGCTTATTCCGGCCGATATTTTTACCCGTGGCCTCAATGCTCCTAATCACTAAGTCCCCACTTCGAATTATCGTGCTTTCGCCTTCTTATTATAGTATCTTGCTACTTTCTATTGGTATGTTGCTGTCCGCAGCCTTGCTTGGTCTCGCGTTTCCTCAAGCATGTCAAGATTTTTTCGAAGCTTCTGAGCATTGTCGCTCGGATTGAAGCATTTTATCCGAAAACTAGGGAGTCTGACTTCCACCGGAATGGCTGCTTCAACCCCGTAGCACAGGCTAAAGGGTGTCTCTTGTGTTGGCTCCCTCAGTATTGTCCTGTATGACCATAAGACTGATGGCAGCTTGTGCACCCATAACCCCCAAAATGTTCTAGCTTGGTCTTCAGTTCATGTAAGATTGTACGGTTCGTAACTTTCACTTGGCCGTTGCTATGCAGATATGCGATTGACGTGTGGATCAACCTTATTCTCATGTTGGTACAATACTTGGTGAAATATTTTTCAGTAAATTGGGTCCCATTGTCAATTATGATACACTCGAAAATTCTGAACATGCATATAATGTTCTGCTGGACGAATTCTGTTGTATTCTACTATGTTATTTGTGCCAGTGGTGTAGCCTTGACCCACTTTGTAAAGTAGTCAATCCCGATAATCAGAAACTTTCTTTGTCCAGTCGCTGTTGGTAGAGGTTCGAGTATGTCAAGCCCTCATTGATCAAAGGGCCAATGTGATTGTAAAGCTCGAAGCTCTGTGTGAGGTTGGTGGGTGAGGTTCCCGTAGACTTAGCAGTTTTCGCATTTTCATACGAAATTCATTGCAGCATACTTCATAGTTGGCCAATAATACCTCTACCTCATTATCTTAAAAGTAAGGTTTTTACTCCTGATGTGGGATCCATATTCCGATGTGCACTTTTTGGAAAATGTAATTAGCCTCCTCGAGAGTGAGGCACCGTAGATAGGGATAGAGAACCCGCATCGATACAATTGGCCGTCCATGATAATATATCAACCGGCGGTCTTCTTCACCTTTTTGGCTTCCTCCGCATCTTCAGGTAATGTTCCACCTGACAAGTACCTTAAATAGGGAGTCATTCAATTGTTGGCACTTAAGACCCGCATCACCTCTGACTTAGGGTCTTTTATGCTTGGCTTCGTAAGGATTTCACGCATTCCTCGAACGTATTACTCTGGGTTTCCTGATACTGTTGTCCTTGCCAGTAAGTTGGCCTTCCCATTCTCTTCTCTGAGGATGTGGACTATTTCCATCCTCTTAAAGTCCAAAGTCAAGCTTTGGACCTTTGAAAGGTACTTAGAGAGCTGTGGGCTGTTCACTTTGAAATGTTTGCAGGCTTGATTGACAACCAACTCGGAATCGCTGTATATAATCGAGTTTTTGGCCAAATATTTCATAGCTAACCGGAGTCCTATTAGTAGCTGGAAACCCAATGATCATTGAATATTTTTATCTCCGAGCCGTTAGGTGTTCTCAACACAATGCCAACGCCACAGCCATCCTTCGTTGAGGAGTCGTCCACGTACAATGTCCATGTTGGTGCGTTGTTAGGCTCATCTGCATCACGAAGGTCTTGATCTCCTAGAGCCGGGGTCGTTATCTCGACGATGAAATCCACAAAGGCTTGACCTTTTATGGCTGGTTTTGGGTAAAATTGTATGTCGAACTCTCCCAACTCAATGGCCCACTTGACCAGTCATCCTGACATTTCAGGTTTCTGCAAGATCATTCTTAAGGGTTGATCGAACAGGACTACTACTTTGTGTGCTTGGAAGTGGGTCTCAGCTTCCAAGCAAAATATACAAGTGCCAAAGCTATCTTTGCTGCATGGGGGTACCTAGTCTCTGCATCAGCAAGGGTTTTGCTCACGTAGTACACAGGCTATTGTCTGTCGTACTGCTGCCGTATCAACACCGAGCTTAAGGCTGTATCGGATACAACGAGATACAAGTATAATTCCTTACATGGTTATGAAGAAGTTGAGAGAAGAGGGTTCGAAAGATATTCTTTGAGTCCTCGGAAGGCCTCCTGCAGTCATTGGTCCATTTGAAGCCATTAGTCTTCATTCTTCTTAAGGCCTTAAGAAACGACAAATACTTCTTGACCGATTTGGCCAAGAAGTGAGAGAGAGCTCGTATTCTGCTAGTCAGTTTTTGGACCTCCTTCACGGTTCGAGGGGATTTCATATCAAGGATGGCTTTGATCTTCTTCGAATTTGTCTCAATCCCTCTATGTGATCTTCTTCGAATTTGTCTCAATCCCTCTATGTGAAACAATATAGCTCAAGAACTTCCTAAACATCACTCCGAATGTACATTTGGCCGAGTTGAGCTTCATCTGGTGCGCTCTTAGGACATTGAAGGTATCGTCAAGATTTTGGATGTGGTAGCCTGTTATTCTATTTTTGACGAGCATGTTGTCCATGTAGACCTCCACATTCCTTCCGATCTGGTCATTAAATATTTTTTTCACGAGTCACTGATAAGTCGCACCAACAATCTTGAGGCCGAAGCGTATGACTCTGTAGTAGTATTTTCCCTGATTCATTATGAATAATGTGCGCTCCTCATCTTCCGAGCTCATCCTTATTTGATTGTAGTCCGAGTACGCATCCATAAAACTTAGGAGTTCATGGTTGGACTCAAGTTTACAAGCAAGTCGATCTTGGGCAATGGGAAGTTTCCTTTTGGATTTGCCTCGTTGACGTCTGTGAAGTCAACACATATCTTCTATTTTTAGTTACTCTTCTTGACTATAACTACATTTGACAACCAATCTGAATATTATACCTCCCAAATGAATTCAGCGTTTAAAAGCTTTTTTACCTTTTCATGGATGGCCACCAGTTTCTTAGTCAAATAATTTCTACGCTTTCATCGGATGGGTCTATGACAGGGATCTAGACCAAATTTATAGATCATCACTTCAATGGGTACCCCTTTTATGTCACTTGGTACTCAGGCAAAAATGTCTGAATTTTCACCGAGGAAACTAATAAGCCTGTCTCAAAAGGATTGTGGCAAAGAGTTTCCTATCTGAACATACTTTTCAGGATCATTGGAATCTAGTGGGAATCGGTCTGTTGGTTCTCCAGATTGAGCTTGCTGCAGCGTTGCTTCATCCCGTAGATCAAGGTCTTCCAAAGATTGGGGAAGAGGTCTCTGCGTGACTTGGGACAGAAAGCGTTTCCTTCGACAGCTTGGTCTTTGAGAACCTCCTCAATCTCAAATGGTGTCAAAAATTTTATCTTTAGATGTGAGATGGAAGTGACAGCACTGAAAGCAGTCAGATAATAATGTTCGAAGATTACATTGTGGACCGATGGGAGGTCTACTACTAAGAAGGTGAGAACTTTGGATGCAATTCTTAGGTACGTTCTTAGAGTGACTTCTAGTTGAATGACACCCAAAACCGATATTAGCTTATTGTCCAGTCTGTAGAGTGGTCTTTCGGTTACTTTTATTTGACTTCTTTTAAATTTAAATTTAAAATAAGTATCAAAATAAAGTAAATTCTGTGAGTTTTCATTATCAATAAATACTCGTTTCATTCAGTAGTCAATAGCATCGTCAGAAATGAGTGCAGTTACAACCAAGGGGTAAGAATGCGGGGAAGCTACATAAATCATGTTTTCATTACTAAAACTAATGACTTCATCCCTAGCTGCTACCCTTAGCTTTTTAGCTGCAAATTTCTCATTGGCGTCTTTTTGGGTCGGGCGAGTTGATATGATGTTCACAACTCTCGCGGCCACTCTATTTTTTGGCGGGTCAGCCTCAACATCACCTGCTGTTTCGGAAGCCTGTATGAGTCTTTACAGAAAATGGTTAAGGTGACCTCTCCTGATTAGTTCCTCGATCTCTTTTCGCAGCATCCGCCAATCCTCCGTACTGTAACCTCTATAGCGATAGTAATGGCAGTATTTTGACTAGTCACCACCATTTGGATTCGTCAGCATCTTGGACTACTTTAAAATTTTCTTATCCTAAATTTGTATCAGGATGTTGGTACGGGTGTCGTTCAAGGGAGTCAAGTTCACATGTCTGAGCTCCCTTCGAACGACTTGCTCAGACTTGTGCTATTTCTTTGGTCCTTGGGGGCCCTGATGGTTCCCACATTTTCTCTTTCTTTCCACTGCCATTGGGTGGAAGTTCTCATCCCTTTCTGGCTTCTTGGTGTCATTGACGTCTTCGGCCGCTATATATGCTAGTGCCATGGCCTCGGCCGCTATATACGCTTGTGCCATGGCCTCGGCCTCTATGAAGGTCTGGGATCCTTTGTGGATGAGGTACTTGAAGAAAGCTTATCCTTTCAGTACAGATAAGAAGGTATTCAGTTTCACTCCATCCGTCAGTTTCGGAATCTGTCTGGCCTCTGTAATGAATCGGGCTAAAAACCCCCTCAAACTCTCCTTGGATCATTGCTTCACGTGAATAAGGTGTCAGAGTTACTTCTCAATCCTCCTGCTAGAGGCAAACTGCGAGAGGAAACTACCTACCAACTCGCTGAATGATCGAATGGAATTTGCTGGCAGTCTGTAAAACTATATCCTTGTATCTCCCTCAATTGTCAACAGAAAGCACTGACATATTGTCATCTCATCAAAGCCTTGGAGGCTCAAATGCTCATGAAAGTGATCCAGATGATTCATTAAATTAGTGCTTCTGTCGTACACGTCGAGATTTGGCATCTTAAACATTGGGGGGTGGCCTCATCCTATTCTCCATTGTAAATGGAGGTTGGCGTAGGTCAGTAGGTCATCCTCCATCGTTTTTGTTAAAAACTCGTTGCCAGACTTTCTCAAATTTCTCCTTCAAGTGGGGTGGAGTCGCCATCTTCTTCTCGTTGAGATAATTCCTTAACTCGTAAAGGTATTGGCCAGCTTGCGGCTCTGGAAGGCTCCTATCCCTTGGAGGGAATTCGTCACCAGGAGCCTCCTCCTAAATGGTGTGCTCTTGGTTGTCACGTACACATCGAGGGTTTCACCTCTCTAGGCTTTCCTCTTAGATCTGAGGACCTAAGCGACCTTCAAGTCGCTACAGGACTTTGCTGCTCGAGGCAACTTACGTCCTCGAGTCCTCATATTGGCTAGCTTGCTTCGTGGGGTGTTTCTTCCCCTTACCCTTGTTTTGGGACGTTACAGTTTGAGAGACCTTGGATAGCGCTCCCTTTGGTCGCTCGTCCATTTTTGAACAAAGGGTTTTGATGGCTTTGGAAATGTCTTCCATCATCATCGCCAACGCTCGTACATACAGATCAGGATGATCCTTTATCCTGATGCGCGCAGCAAGGCCATCGCCACATGAGGCGACTTCTCTGAATGGGGTACTAGCTTGTACTCTCGTGTTCACCATTTTTCAATTTCTGAAAAACGTGTTAATTTGACTTTTAGTCAGTTCCTACAGATGGCGCCAATATTGCGTCATCGAATCTTGAGCGCTGTACGGATAGAGATCTAAATGTGTCCGCGGACCTGTCAAGCTACAGTCGAATGGAACCCGTGCAATACAAAGAATATAGATATCCTCTTAGATTAGAAGATGTGGTTTTAAGAGATAGAGAGAGAAGAAAAGTAGTAACATCTGATATTTTATGTGAAAAATCCTCTCTTGAATAAGAGAAAAAAATCATGGGACTGTTGGTCCGTAAATGATCTCATTATAGATGTTTTGGTACAAAGAAATCAAGTTACAATGGAGAGTGAATGAGAACAGGGCGTAAAATGACGTCTTGCTTTTTCTCTTCTTTACTTTCTCTTTGCGTGTACTATTACAACATGTATCTCCTTTAGAGTTTGGTCTTAGTATTTATACTTGACGACTTCCACCTACTTAGTAAGGGGTTTGGATGTATAGGAGTGCTTGCCACCAACTCTGCAAACCTATTGTGCCGTCCTTCAAAACTTACCAACTCTGAAAGTCAACTATTCTTTTTGGACGTACGTGCTCTATAAAGCTGTCACATTCTCTGAGATATCACCTTCCTCCCTTCTTGCAATCTGACAGAGTCAGTCATCAAATCTGGCACGCCGATTTTATAGATTTAGCGGCGTCCTCGAACCGTTTCCATAGTCATCGGGCCTTAATGGACTTCATGCCCATTACCCCACTTGGGCTGACTTAGCTTTCTGAACCTCCTGAGCCTCTTGGGCCTCTATAGTATGAGGCCCCAACTCACAAAAAGCAGATCCTTTAAATGGGCCTTGAATATGAATA
>JAODPA010083312.1:0-25752 GCA_025585075.1 Nepenthes mirabilis | reverse complement strand
AGAGCTTAAACCTCCCTCAATCCCCTAGCAGATCAACTTGATTCCATTCGTGATAAAGAGTGACCAAGCCGTAGTTTATAATCTAATTGCACAAGAACAATTATATTTCGTTCAATAAAAATTGAAATCAATGAAACTCAAACAAAAATAGAAATAATCGGCCTGAAATGATCGAATTTTGGATCTAATTTATTATTTTAAGGTTAATAATATATATTTACTTTGATTTATTATAAGGGTGGTTCTGCAAGAATAGAATTTCCCTAGAAAAGCATAAAAATGGACAAGAACTACATCTTATGGCTATTTCCAAATAACTCAACCTTTTTCCTATGTGCATCACCGTCGGACGGACCGTGTTCTCCGCGATGTAACGGGGCAGGAGAATATCGACCACTCTGGTTGGATCATTCGGGCTTTCGAATCTTGTTGAGACTCGAGACGAAATCACCGGGTTCCTTGATCGAAGCGGCCAGCTTGTGATTTCCTAGTTCCTTCTCGATTCTCTTCTTCTCGAGCTCGGACTGCTTGCAGTTTTCGTCGTGTGATTGGTTGAACGTTCTCGTGAAGTTCAAGAGAGTCGAAATCACTGCAGCAAAGTGTTATTATAAAGCTTGGTTAGACTGCATTAGTTTATATCGAGAGCGTAACAATAATAATAACAGAGGCTATATGAATCTGTTATTATCATTTCAGTTTATTTAGTATAATATTATCTGATAGTAAAAATAATTTTAAATAATTTTTTATCACATAAATCTAATTTTTGAAGGATCCATATAATCATTGTATCGCCACACTCTCAAATTTTTATCAGTGATGATAAGAGAAGGAGAATATTCTCATGCTACCAAACAGCAACAGCGATCCTTAGCCAAAAGTACAGAAGTGATTGAAGGTTTAATAATGCACCATCTTAAACCACGTGCCCCCCACGTGATTGCCCTTTGGATTTGAAAAGGGTATTAAAAGTAGACCCAACTTCTACCATGGGATTAAATATGACTTTTTAAGAAATTGGGTGTTATTAAGAAATAAAAATGCTGACTGTTTAATTAATAAGAATCTGATATCATATCAAACAAGCATGATGCCATAAAAGCTCAAATTCTTAGATGAATGTTCAAGAATGGTAGAAAGACATTTAGCACAGTATACTCGTTTGGACTTTTTGATGGTAAATTCCATGACAAAGAGTTGTATTTGTTAGTCTTTTTTCTATAGATATTGTCAGTATGGTTCGATCCTTGATGCATGCTGGAAAACTATTTAAGCAAGATTTTGGTCCGATCCGAGATGGATGCTTGAGCAGATTATTGTTGCTGCGCAAGATAGCCGTGAGAAAGAAGCTTAAATTGCAGAGATAAAAAGGCAAGCCACATGTGACCTGCAAGACATCATCTCAAGCGGATCTAATGCATTGTTGTTTATAGAGACAAACTGCGAGATAACAGCTCAAGCGGAAATCAATTCCAGCAATTACCTACAATTCTGATTGTGCTTTAATTGGCTGTTTACAATTTGTAGAGGAACTCAACTTCTGAAAACAACGGGGCAGACACAATGGTTTAATTTCTCTGCTATAGAGGGCGCCTTATGGGAGCTGGGATGTTTAAGGCTCACTAAGAGCATATCTTTAGGAGAATCATCAATATTTTAAAAGATTTTATAGTTCCTTTTGATGATGTATTCGTAAAAACTTTTGATAATCTCTCATCCATATTCTATCAGACAAATCACTTGGCATGCAATTGTATAGAGTTCCGAAGTTTGGTTTATGTGTAGAATTGAGACATTTCTGACTGAAATCTCGAGTCAGTAAAAGAAGATCCTAGAAATCCAAAAAGAGTTCGAATCCAGGCATGGTGGGCTAATCTAGAGGGCGAACTCTTCAATAGGAGTCATGTGTCAAAGTCAATCAACTAGGAGATCTAGTGTGTATTTATTTACTGTACTGTAAGTTGACTTTTTAATGGATTTGACAATTTCAGATTTGAAATACTTGAAAGATTTTTCTTTTGAACTGGTTGGTTTTTGAAATTTCTATTTGTCAATAAGATCGTGTGTCATTTATATTTTTGCAAACTTTTAATTATATTTTTATGGTTGTGGTCATCCTATATATGTGTGTTAAAAAAGGTGCGTCTAAATCCTGATTTTTATGATAGTTATATATAACTACCTATTTTAATGTGAATTTACCATGATTCATCAGCTTTAACATTTTGAGGTTAAAGAATACCTAAATTATGAAGTTGATACAGTATATAATATTTGAGGGGCTACCTTGCTCAAATGGGCAGCGAGCTGGATCTTCTCCAAAGTAGATAATCAGTGCATCCATGTTTCTACCCTGCAAAAAATTATGCTTTATGTAAGCTAGGCAAGATCATGTGGTGTTCATTAATTCATTATTACTCATCAAAAAACAATCACACTGTGGAAAACACAGTGACAGAATAAAGAAAATGGTCGACATGATACATACAACACTGGAGTAAAGTAATGCCAAAGACCTCACTTCAGCCTCAGCAAAACATAGGAACTCCTTCAAATTCTGTAATAATAATGGAGAAGAAAACTCATTAGTTAGTTAACATTGAAACAGGAAAAGCTTACAGTGAAGAAAAAAGGAAGAAAGAGGAGCATCATTCCTCATCTGCATGTGTGTTTTTGTGGACACAGAAGCATATGCATCGAAGTCTTCGACTTATAGGGGATCATATTTTTTACAAGATTTCTTGTTATTATGTTAGCATCCTCACTTCTGATATCTCTAGATGCCGTTGCCAAAAACCTTCCCCAATTGGTAGAATTGCATTGATAGTTGGAATGCCAATTCAGGACTCAAAAACACCGAACTGATTCTTTTTTCTTCTAACCAAATATCAAGTCTTTCGTTTTTAATTTCCTTTGGCTAATTCTATAGTTCATTCAGTAGGAAAAAGGTAATTCAGTGCATATAGTTTTGGAAAATATTTCAGGGCCTTAGAAAACCACCTGATAAATCAAAGAATGTTCAAAAATAAGGTTTCAGGGCATGTTACTGTGCCACTTTTCATTAAGGCATTATTCACCTATTGCAAATACAAACGAGTTTGTCTGAATCATCTTGACGATAAAATCAATCCTAGTTTGACTGTATTTTGTTCAATTAAAATATTTTCAATGAAAATAAAACTGTCTAATACTTATTAATTATTTCTAGTAAACAATTAATATAAATGATCTAATATGAGCTTCTTTTCTCTCACATCATTTCTTGTATATTTCATTCTCTTTGAAAACCAACAATCAATTTGGTTTTTACAAAGGATAAGATGAAAGGGCATATCCATCTTTTTTACACTACTACTAAATAGTCATGTCTATTTCAACACTATAGAAGAGACATATCTATTCAAATAATTTATGTTTGAATAGGCACATTTATTCAAACAATCGTATCTATTTAAACGATTACACTTGGTCAAATATTCATCCATTATATTATGAAAATATCCAACATAAAACTCCCGCTATGCATGAGGTTTGGAGAAAGGACAGAGTATTTTAAATCTATTATAAGTTATCTTATCTTAGATTATATAAAAGAATATTTTCACAACTCAAATTTGTAATCTCTAGGTAACACAATAACAACTCTACCAATTACATAGAGTATTTCAAAAAAATCCTTCTCTCCGGAAAACGGGTTACCTTTCAGTATGCAACATCTAGAGCTACGTAGAGTTGCTGAATTCTCAATGTTATAATCAAGGATATCTGACTCCTCTATAGTTCTGCAGAATTTCCCCAAATCTCAATTACGTATTGTTAATCCGTTGGTTTTCAAGGTGTCACATAGCTAACGTGAGAGAAAATTTTCAGGAAAAATTGCAATGCTCATCAAAAAGGGAATGCTTGGATTAAGAATTAATGGTTGGGATTCAAGAACTCTGCAGAAACACTAGAGAAAAGAACTCCAGAAGAGCCAGATCCAAATATTATTTACCCATGAGAGAAAATATTTGATAGATAAATGTTTTGAGGACATCCACAGTTGACGTGTCAATCCATTCATCTATTTTTGTGTGCTTCAGTTAGTATGGATGGATGGTGCGACACTACGTCATCGAGGGTGTCGCCCTAATAGTATTCTTTCTAATATGAATGAGCACTTTCCTTTCTTTTTTCTTTTTTTAGCAATATGTTTAGATCAAAGAAAAGATGAATAAAAGAAAAAAAAAAAAAAAAGAAAGAAAAAGTTTTTTTTTTATATATATATTTAGATTGGATGGAAAATTTTAAAGAAAAAAATAGGTTGGAAAATATGGGTAAAAATATTGAAGTTTAACTGAAAATCATTTTTCATTTAAAGCAAGTGGAAAATAAAAAAAAAATGGAAGAGAAAAAAATCGAATTTCTATATTAAAGTCATGCAGTTTATTCTCTTTAGTTTATCCTTGATAACCAAACAATGAAAATGCTTTTCTTAGAAATTTATTTTCTTTCCAATATGAATTTCCATAATATTCAAACAAAATAAAGAAAATATTTTTTTTCATTTTTTTTCATTTTATTTTTCTTTCATTCCAATTTTCTTTGATCCAAACATACTTAAAAAGATAGTTGGGATCAACTACGATATTTTCATGAATATATACCTTCCGAAAATCTTCTAAGACAGGACCGTCATTTTCAGACATGGATAATTCTTGCACGACTTTCTCTAGTCCCTTGCTGATTGCTTGCATCTCTTCCGCCATATATTTTAGTTGTATCTGGGAAATAAAATGATGCAAATTCAAACATTTTGAATACATCTTTGCAAATTCTCCTCATAGAACCATGACAAGAATACCTTTGATGCAGGATCAACGCTGGAAAGATCCTTCGAAAAGTCCAAGAGTTCTGGACATTTTTCAGCAACCACCTATGTCCCACAAGGAACAGCAAGAAATGACCAGAAGGAAAACAAAATCATGAACGGAAAATCCGAAAGCAGTCTAAGAAAGCAAATGGAAAGGAAAATGGAGGAATTTTTGAGCAACATTATTTATGTCGATCTCCCAGTAAATTTCAGGGAAAATGAAAACAGAAGGGCAGGCTTTCTTGCATTTTATAGATTTAGAGAAATTTTAAAAAGGAAAGAAAAATGGGAAATCAGATGTTCTGAGTTCATTTCCTACAAAGATTTACCCATAGTAGCAAAGAAATGCCAAAAGACAACAATGGCACGACAAACTGCATGAGGTTTATCAGAACCACAATACTAACAGAAGATTCTCCAAAGGAAAACCGTCAAATCTATAACGGTACGTTTGGTTGTTAGAATGGAATAAAGTGGGAATGAAATAGTTATTCTAGAGAGTAGAATAGGATGGGAATATAATTGGTATTGTTATTCCCATATTTGGTTGTTAGAATAGAATAAGGTGGGAATTAATATTCTTTTATTTGGTTTGTAGAATAGTATTTTCTTTTCTTCAATCTTTCCTAAAAAATCCTAATTCCTTATTTGGATATAGAAAATTTTTCGGAGAGGAAATTAATGTGAAAAAAATAAAAATTTAAGAAAATCAAGAAAAATGAAAGAAAAACTACTTTCCTCAAATATGAATAGTCTAATGTATATTTTTCATCATATTTTTTTATTGTAATTTTCTATTCAATCCAAATATGAAAAAATATTTTCCTCTTTTTTTTTCCTTCCTTTTAAATTTTCTTAAATTCAAACAAACCCCAATAATCAAGAAAAATTAATTTTCAAAAATGATATATGTTGTAGGGAAAAGTAAAATTGCATCATCTGTCATGAAGGTACCTAAGGACGACAATACACCTGTTGTAGGAATGTTACAATTTGCATGAAGTAGCCAACTGCAAAGTGTCACGTGTCATACAGAGCTCCTGGGCACTGACTGTCAGATTCAATGTTTTAAGTCTCTAACAATTGAGAATACTCTTTATTATTAACTCGAGGCCTAGGATTAAAAATGAAATTTACCCAAAATGTTTTTGAAGAGCATTGAGATGGCAGCCCAAGATTCTCAACTGATATTAAAAAAAAAATACTTAAAACATACAGTAGAAGGAAAAAGACAACTACTGTAATGTTTTGTAGCAACATCAATATATATATATATTATATATATAAACGTAGAAAGACATTGAATTAATAAGATGATGTACCTTACAAAGATAATGCATGAGAGTCATCCTGGTATTCCGTGCACGTGTCTCGGTGAGCTTGAGGAGGCTGTCCAGCCTAAAACCAACGGCAGACCCTAACAGCAGAAATTTACAGCCATTATCAGAAACCCAGGACAAACGAAGACAGTGTAAGGAGAAAGTAGACAAAACATACAGATACAAGCATTTAAAAAAAAAAGCAAATGTCTGCCAAAGTAATGCTAAAAAGCTTATGCAGCAGAAATTGTATAGCAAAACATATTAAAGAACCACAGAAATTTTTTTACGGTTTTCATATAAGTTGGAAGCAGGTAAGGTTTAGGAATGTATTTATTGAAGCCATTGACGGAAATATTGATATTAGTATTAATCACGGTCATATCGACATCTGATATATCAGATAATACGTAATTGTATCGAATATATCGGAAGAAAAAAGGCTCTTAAAAATCGTAAGCTGATAGAGCCGCATTGGCCGACATTTTGAACATTGGCAAATATATTGCTATATATTGCTGATATGAAAACATATTGTGATATAATTGTGGTAACGGAAAATATTATCATTGAGGGCCCCGATATATCCATCAATGATTGAGGCACATTGGCATAGTACACATACATTCCATTTGCATATGATACATATTTTATTCACCAGATTTTAGGAATGCTATATATTCGGAAGTTGTATCCAAGTTCAATAAGGTTTTTGAAATTTACGTTTTTGAATCCAGCCATTCAAGTACCTAGGGATATATGAACTGTGCACTTCTTGAGGCTATTCCACAACATCAATACAAAGTTTTTTTTGCTCGATTTGATCCTCAGAATGCAATTACTTGCCTAAATTTTTCGGAAATTGAACTAGTGCAACAAATTACCCATGGCTGCCACAAACCCTTACAATAGACAACATGCAGCAGTACTTCTGGTTCCCCTCCAAGGAAAAAAGATCACGCAATATAATGGTCAACACCAACTAAACGAAGTCACAAATGTGTTCAAAATGGCTGGAAAGCCAAAAAAACTATCTGCAGAAACTGGATTTAGAAAATAAATGTTTGGTTTGAAAGAATGATTTAAGGAATGACTTCAAGACATGTCACAACGTTACTTTCCATAAGAAAATATTCATCCCTTACAAATATAAACGTGTTCATGTAAATCGCCTCGGGAATATAATAAAGTCTTTGTTTGACTACATTTTGCACTAACAAAATCAAACCCAAAACTATAATGAAAATGTAATTGTTTGGCACTAAGAAATTATTTTCACAAATAATAGTTACTAAGAAAATTTGGATTTTTTGTTGGGATTCTTGCTCTGCAAAATTGATGGCATATATCTATTTACAGACAAAAATTGACACAAGAAACACATCTAAATTGGTGGTGGTTCAAAGTCGTGTTGATTAAAATGATGGTTAGAATTTTTGTTGGTTAAAAATATAAAAGTTAGATTAGTTGATAAAACTTCCAAAACCAACTTCTATTGCCACATAAACACCACATGTGCGCTGCTAATATGTGACACGTACCACATATCCAAGTACCAATCTAATTTGGGATTTTACAATCTTAAAAAAAAATTGAAAATATACAACACTTCATCCATGGTCTACCAGCATCATCCAAAGTTTAAGGGGCCAACAAATTTTCCCATATTATCCCTTTCCTTTTTTTTTTAGGGGTTATGTGCTGAATGACCCCTCACCTAAAAAAAGGGCAAAGGAAAAACTGGGGATGCCTAGGCCAAACTACCCAGCAAGGCAGTTTCAGATCATGCCACTTGAAAGGTTGAGAAGAAAGTAGCTAATTGGGAAAAGAATCATCCATACAAAGGTGACAGATTCACTCAACATAAGCAACATCTCAAGTTGCAAGTGTATTTTGTCATTTCTGCATATTACATAAGAGGATAGAAAGTTACAAAGAGAATTTGTGCTGGGAAAAATTGATATGTCACTATAATTTTGATTGGATGATGTATCAATGAGCCAAACCTAAGGATATAGAGAGGAATTTAGTTACAGACAACTTTAAGCAATGAACAAAAGCTCATATGGAGAAGTCATTAGGGTAGCCGTTAGTCTATTCCTGTTTCTTGGTGTATCCATAGAAGGCAGGTCACTATTCAGCATCAATTACAATGACCCTGCTATTTTTCTTTATCCTTTCTACATATATTAACATCATATCAAACAGCCAATCATGTTTTGTTTCATTTCCTAACCTGATGTTAGAATGACTAGTCCTACTGTCCCCAATTTGCCAATCAAGAGAAACCATTCCATTCAAGTTCTTTCACCAACTAACCAAAAAACTTATCCTTGTCCATACTCTTGCTCACATAAAGGAAACTTTATACCCAATATAAAAATAACTTCTTATAGCTCCATTGTTACTTTGTCAAAAAGGGAAGTCCTTCACACAAGGCTACAACATTGTGGAGTCTACACAATTTTACGTTTGCATTGCCGAGAGATTGTTTTCTAGTTTGAATACATAACCTCAATGTTTCAATGGAACAACTTTACTTTTGTGCTAAGACTCACCCTCTACCAATTTACTGTCTTTTTTACCTTTTCAATTTTCTTTCAACTAGGGGATTAACAAGCAGTCTACACACTTACGTGCATTCCATGAGACATTCTACAAGCATTAAGAGAAAACTGAATCCAACTTACCTCTAGCTGTGCCTTGGTTCAAAGCATTCCCCAGGGAAAGAACGGTCTGCATAATTCTCTTCAGTTTTACAGAATTTCTGATCTGTAGAATGCAAGTTACCAAACTAATGGTGCATCAATCGGTGGTAATCATGCTTGTACTTGACAGTCTGATACCATTATTAATTAATCAAGCAAGGCTTATACTGCAATATTTGAATAACCTCAAAAATTCTGCTGTATTCACTTACTTCATCAGCCGCAGAATTCACAATGTTCAGGTTATTTCTAAGATCAGAAACCTATATAACAATTGCAAAATTAAAAAAAAAGACATTAGTGATAGAAAATGTGATATGACTCTCCAAGCCAGCTGCAAATTAGTGTATACCGACCTGGGTACGGAACTGTATCTTGAACGAGAAAACCCTCAGCTTAGCTTCCACTCTTGGGACTTTCATCAATTCTAGAAAGAACTGTCATGTAAATTGACATAGATCAATCACGAACACTAAATCTAAAAGAATTTAAATTTGGATTCTTTTTCTTCTATATTACTACAGTCAGCTGTAAACTTTCTTGGCTACAAGGCAGCGTTCCATAAAATCTTAAAGCAGAACATATTTATCAATACAGACAGGACAATCTAAGGCTATTAGATTCATCCCAAACAATGTCCATATGTCGTAAAAGCAGTGTCGAGGTAAATCCCATTTCAACAGTTCCAGCATGATCCTCCAGGATAAAACAGTTCCATGTTGTGGTGTCACATTGTTGTGGGCATATCATAACCAACTGTAAAAAGGTGGCATGGCCGAAGCTGTTGTATTGTAAGGGTCACAGATCCTTCAAATACTTACTGTTGCACCAATATTTTTTTCTATGCATAGATGCAAGTATCAAATTATATGTATCGGTCTCGGGGCCCTTTAATACCAACATTTTTCGATACTACAATAATATTGTGAAAAGTTTTTGTATTGATGACATATCACGATATATCATATGACTGATATTTATCTAATATATAGTTCAATATAGCCTATTATTGATTTAAATATCGACTAATAGATACTGGAATCAAGGGCCCCCAAAATCGATATTTTCCAATATCACAATAGCCCCCAATATCGATATTTTCCGATGCCGTTATAATATCGTGATACATTTCTTTATCAATTGGTATTCAAAATATCAGCGGCTATAAACCTATCAGTTTACGATTTTTAGAAATTTTTTTCCTATCCATTATATCTGTACCAATACTTATTATCTGATGTCGATATAACTGCGACCGATATCAATACTTTTATTGATGCAACCGATATTGGACCTATATAACTATGATTTTTAAAATTTTTTTCCTACCGATATATCTAATATAGATACATATTGCCTGACATAGTCACAACCAATACCGATATTTTCATCCATAATTCTACAGCTAAAACATACCCATAGAGATACAACACTCTAGCTTATACCATGAAGACAAATATTAGAGCAGAGCCAAACAATAGGACAGTATAGTTTTTATTCAAATTTCCATGAAAAATTTGCCCCCAACTAAGATAAAAATCCAAGAAAAATATCAACATCTAATTATCCTACGTACCTTTTCACACTTCCCTAATTTATCTGGTTCTCCGGTGTATCCCTGAACACAAAACAGGATAGTAACTCGGAATTAGAGTTACTTCAGGGAATTGAATTTGACAATGAACAAAAGGACATGAAATATTAGGATAATTGCTGACTGCACAGGACATTCACTTTGTCCCACTATTGAGAGTCAATAGACAAATGCAGGTATTGACTAGCCTTTAGTAGATCCATCTCCTCTTTAGTTGGACAAAACTTTATGAGATTATCAACTTGATCAACATCAAGAGCAGATTCTTCCAGGGAAAGCACTGAACTCTGTCATGTTTGTAGTAAGTCAACATCATCAGCAAGGTCAGCAATACAAGAAATATTCTCAGTACATAGCACGTTTAGGGCACCCAAGTGGTCAGTGAGACAGGCTAATGTAATTTAGGGCATCAAAATCAAATATGGAAAACAGCTGCATTAGCCACTACTGGCGATAGATTCAAGCAAACAACATTTGAAAGCCCATGCTATTTCGCTTACCATCAACTCATTCAATGGCACTTTCACCTTTGAAAGCATAATTTCACAATTATATGCCCGGTGGTGCTCAATCTGCAACAAGGGGATAATTCAAGTTAAACAAACTGAACTAGAAGAGACAACCACAAAATACTCTAAAAATTTAACTAGAAAAATTCAAACAACTACAGAAACAGATATTTTTATTAATAAGAAAAGGACGTAACATACAAATGTATCATTGTCGAAATGAGAATGTCAAAATGCAAGAGTTATACGACATTAAAAGAGAAAGTAAGATGAACACATCCATACTAAGTAAATGTAGCTCAAATAGAGAAAGAATAATATGATTGTAATTCGATATCTCTAACTTCCAAATGATGTACCATGGATTGTGCAAAATGGCGAATGTGATTGAAACAGCCAAGCCACATAATAGAACCTATGCCTTTGTTGATAACAGCAGGCAAAAATATTTCATTACCAAAAGCAACACCTGGACAGTGAGAGAATCCATGTGATCTATATATAGACAATTAGACATACGTGTATATGTATGGCTTAGTTATCAATGAACTCATGAGACGTATTCAAGATGAGGTATCATGGTGCATTTTGTTCATGGATGATGCTGTTTTGAAACATGAAACTAGACATGGAGCCGAAGCAAAGTAGAAGCTATGGACAAAAATGGCTGAATCTAATGGGCAAGGAGTAAAACTTAACACATATTGCAATTTTAGTAATTCTAAACAAAACAATGGGCTAAAAATAATAGATTTATTACCTTGGATCTAAAAAAAAATGAATAAATTAACAATAATGTGACACAATTAATGCATGTAGGATAAATGGAGAAATGCATATAAGGCATTCTGTGACTAGAAAATAAGTCTAAAATTAAAAGAAAAACCTAATAGGAAAAGTGTTAGGCTAACAATGTCTTAGGGAATAGGATTGTGATTCTTTCTACTTCTGAAGTATAATGACAAACTGAGAAGCTAAACATGAAGGAATTGGTGAAGATATTTTATTATATATAAGGTAAGCATTCTAATATGTGAATTTGGGGAGAAAGGGCAAAGACAAGTTTCATAATCTCACTCCTACACAAAAAAATAAGTTCAAGAAATGAACATACCCATAGTCAATTAATAGTCTAAACCATAGGTGAAAAAATGAGGTAATAATAATTAAAATTGTCAGACACTCATAACATAAGTTAAATATAACATCAATAAGAAAAGGTAATTTAAGTGAGGTTAGAGGGAAAAAGAAACGGAAATATAGGTTCAAGAAAACTCGTAGCGAGGAGAATAAGAGAACCTATGTATAATACACACACACACATATCGCCCACCCATGCACCCGGATTAAAATAAACCAGCCTCCCCTGGGATTTCTTGGGCTGATGAGAGGAGAGGACCATCAAAACAAGATCCACCCAGTTAGACTCAGTTCATATTAATGAAAATTCTGTATTCACTAGTGGGTGACATGAAAACAAATGCCTCAACAGTTAAGGACTCATGCTATATTCACAAGATAAAGTTTCTTAACAAAAAATGAGGAAGAGGTACAAGTGAAGAAGGCAGTTCATAAGTTATACAAAACGGGACCTATTATGGTCATCCCAAAAATGGAGCTCCATTAATATCCCGTAGGCCAAGATTGAGAGATAAAAATGGAGAGTTGATATTAATTTTATATTTTAATGATTTGCTCTAATCTCTACCTCCATTCTTGTCAAATCTTGACCCTTGGATGATAAGGACCATAACAGCTCCCATACAAAATAGACTAGTTACACGTGAATATATGCAAGCTAGCTATAGAACAAAAAAGATTCCAATATCAGTTTCAAGCTTTAGAAAATGATACATTTGCTGGAGAATGAAACAGAAATGTATCTAACCCAGTTTAGATGTCATATCTAGAGGCTACGGCAACTACCCCTTCATCTCCTCACCTAGCAGCCCCAAACAAAGTGGGGAGGTAAGTACATTGTTTGATCTTCAAACGCCCAAGGAAATCTACAAAGACTGCATCTTGGCCATGATACTTGACGTAAGAAAATACACACACATGGAACACAGAGAGAGAGGACAATGACTTAAAAAGCAAGATTTTCCAAATCTTACAAATCTAATCTAAACCTTTTTGTCTAGTAAAACATTACATTCCATCCAAGTTCAACAAGAAATCAACATTAATTAGTTTTAATTACACAATTACTCTTAATCAATCTAGCTAATCTAAATTAAACCTAATCGAATTTAAAAACATTGTCTTCCATTACCATCCCCTACCCCCCACCGTCATCCCTTCTCCCCCACTTCCTCCTCCTCTCTCTCCCACCCACCCCATACCCCTCTGCATTTTCAGAGAAGGCTACTTTCACTGAGGGAAAGGATCCCTTCCCTCTTAACCACAAAGGCAAGTGATTCTTGTCCTTTGAATCACCGTGAATCATTTTTCCAAAAGGGACAGGGTAATGAGAGAGAGTGAGAGCAAGAGGAAGAGACAGGAAGGAGGGATAGGGTGACGGAGGGGATGGCTGGGAGAGTGATCGTGGATTAAAAAGGTAGGGGATTTTTTATTTCTTTTTTTTTTTTCAATTCTTTTAGTTATTTAATTGTATCTAGTTTAAAAAAATTACCATTACAAATAAGGCTTAAATTGTCTGCATCAATAGAATTGCACGATTTTCAAAACTTGAGAATCTATTTGCAAGAAAAAAAAAGTTTTAATAGATTCGCAGGATTAGGAAAAGTTCCAAAATTTTTTGCTATGTAACCCATCAGAATACCAAACTTATTTACCTGCAATCTGCATTCAGTCAATGAAATTTGCATTAAAAGAAAAGCAATACAAAGCAGTACAAATTTCAATTTTCATAATAACAAACACATTCAACATTTTATGTAATTTTGCTATTTAAAATTTTGATTATCTTCAGACAACAGCTTCCCGATGACAGCATTAGAGTCTAATATTTTCATTAATGTGCTTATCCAGCCAGACAAATCCAACAAATGAATAAAGTTTTTTACGAATGAAGACTGAGAATGGATATGAAGTTGATTACTTGGTAGTGATTTTTAATTTACCAGTTGCACAATATCAGATTTGGGCCCACCAATGCTGCGGCTTGACTTTCCACTAGAGATCGAACTTGGAGCAGTCGCAGAGAAAAGACTCTCAAGTTCTGACATATCAATCTCTGGAGCACTAGCATGGACAGACAAATATATTAGATCCATAAACACAATAAAAGTTGAAATCTAGGTATATTATGTACAGAGAACTCATCTCTAGCATGCAGCACATACTTAGAAGCTTCTCCAGACTTCTGTGTTTCAGCCCATAGACTCCCTTGCACTGCTCTGGTCAATTTCAACCAATGCAGTGGCTTTAGTTTTTTTGTTTGAAGATTTTTTGGACCTAAGGGACGTGATGGACTTCGCCCCCTCACATTAGCAGGAGAACTGTAAGGTGGCCCAAGAATGGGAGCACTAGGAGCTTTTGAAATCCCTTTATCAAATGCTGCAGGGAGAGGGGGCGCAGAGGGAACAACTGAGGAATGTTGCAATTTAGACTCAGAAACTTTGGGTGGAAGCCTAGGAGCAAGAGGTGGAGGTGGAGGTGGAGGCGCTGAAGGCGGGCTAGTAGGAGCCAACATAAACTGCTGAGGAGGTGGAGATACAGCTTTTGCTGAATTGCCTTGTAAAGACAATGGAGGAAGAGGAGGAGCTGGGGGAGGAGGAGGAGAAGGGGAAGATAAAGCTCTCGGAGCTGAATTACCCTTCAACGGTGGTGTACGAGGTGGCAGAGGAGTCGGAGGAGGCAGTGAAGGGCCAGCTTGAAAGCTTCTATCCTCTCTCAAGGTAGTAGGCGGTGGCGGTGGCGGCGGTGGTGGGGTTCTAGCTGTAAATCCTGAATCCTGCTTATGATTCAAAGCTGGAGTTGGAGGAGGTTGCAGGATTCGATCCCTAGATCTTGAATCCTCTGTTGGAGAAGGAGAAGATACAGCTCTTAAAGCTGAATTAGCTTTCAATGGCGGTGTGCAAGGTGGTTGGGGAATTGGAGGCAGCAGTGGAGGGCCAGCTCGAAAGCTTGAATCCTCTCTTAAAGTAGGAGGGGGAGGAGGAGGAGGTGGTGGTGGTGGTGGATTTCCAGATCTAATTCCTGAATCCTGCCTATGAGTAGGAGCTGGAGGTGGAGGAGGTGCTGGAATTCCATCTCTAGATCTTGTATCCTTTCTTGGAGTAGCAGGGAGTGATACAACCTGGGAATATGGAAGAGATCCAGGTTTCAAACTTGAACTACCTATGGAAACCGCAGTTGGGAGTGGAAAGGGTGGAGGTGGACTTGAACGTTCTGAAGGCAATGGAGTTGTTGACGATTGACATGTTTCTTGCATGAGAGGTGGAGTTGTAAGGTTGTGTGGTAATGATGGTATGGGAGGAGGCGATGTGAAGCTTTCTTTTGAAGTAGTCAAGGAAGGTTGAATGGGAGGAATTAGTGGTGGAGTTAACAGTGGCATAGATAAAGTTGGATAAGAACAGACGGGAGCGATTGACGCTGAATCGCTGTTTTCTATGCCTCCAGAAGGCTCAGTATCATCTGATGGAGGTGGAGTTTGAGAAGCCAACAGCACGCTTTCTTTTATTAATGGTGAAGAAACTGGTTGGCTTTCAGCTATAGGAACATATTGATTTGGTTCTTGTTGCACCTGAGAAAAATTGATGGGAATAATTTCCTTCTCACTTGTAACTGATTCTATAGATACAACTGGCAATGGCAAGATTTGATTTTCTTGAATCAACAAGGCAGGACTCGTGGAACTGCTAACTATTTTTGTATGTTTCTGGTCATCCTTTGACTTTTGAGGACTTGTTCTCTGCAAGGGACTGCTACTTCCTGTTCCCTGATAATCTGATTTTTCTGGGGTATTATGAGAAACAGATATTTTCTGGAGCATACTTAGAGCAGCATCTGCCTTTGAGTCTAGCCAATCCACATGGCTAAAGAACTCTTGAACTTTAGCAAATGCTTCAATTGGAAGACCCTCCTTTTCTTCAAAACAAGACAAATTTGCAGCAATGGTAGAAGCACCAGCATCCATGTCAGAAAAAAGAACCTTCATAGTGTACTCACGAGGGAGAGAAGGAGAAAGAAATAGAGAAGCTTTTTGTCAGGCAAAATACACTAGTGGATACTTAAACTTCAAAAACAGATGATTTGTGAAAAAGAGGAAACCTCAGCTCTGAAGTCCTTTGGAAAATGATCCTTGGATTGCCACAATATGTCAATTTCATCACGGTTAACCATTAAAATATTTGACCTTATGAAAGATGTGTTGAATATTACACGAAACATCATTTCTTCACGTTCCATGTCATCATTGAGGCTTGAACATTCAAGCACAATATCACCTTGAATATGGCAGTTGATGTCAATTTTAACAAGTTCAGATTCTGTCTGCACACAAAACAACAGCTCCAAATTGTTACAAAATATTTGCAATGGGAGTCGGAACAAAGTATAACTCAGCCAAGTGTTTTTCAATGACATCATAGATACAAGATACAAGTGCCAAAAGAATGATATAATATTGTTTGGAGCACTCATGCCGTGCAGATGGAGGAAGAAGCTCTTGAAACAGAATTTTTATCCTGCTTGAGAGCTCACCCCAACAAAGACCTGAAACCAGGAGTCAAAATCTGGCAAAGTAATCTCATTTGCACAATAAATCAAGGAAAGGAAAATCAAAGTAATTTCCTCCTTGTCTTCCCCCTTGTTCATCCACAGAGAGGTTTTAGGGATAAGAAGCTGGCTGGTTGGCACAAACTATACTGTTTCAGTCAAAATTAAAGCCGGAATGGTTAGCTTTGGCCTGGTCAGAATCATGTGATACAATTACCAGCCTATAATACCATTACGTGACACGTCCACCATCTGCTCTTTTGGTTGAGGGAAAAAATATTAGTACATATATATATTGTGGAATTCAGAAGAAAAAGACATCCATGCAGTGAATTCAAAAAATTGCTGAATTTTGTAGGCTAAAAGCAGTTGGAACAAATGAAAATCTAGCCAGGATTTTTCTTAGGAAGCAATTTTGCACACACTATGCCTATGGCATCAACGAGATGCGTGCATGCTTTCTTTAAGGAAAATCTCAACATCCCCAAACCAAGGATGTTCAAAGCTCCTTCAAATCAACAAAATCTAAAATAAAAATGACAGCAAAATGCATTATGAGTGTTATATGAGAAGAGACTTCTTCCAATTTTCTCTTTTTACTTTAGAACAGCTAAAGTTACTTTCTCAAACAGGAGAATTTGCTATCAAATGTTTCTATCACCTATAGACAACTTTGCCATGGGAAGATTTTCCTTCCTCCACATACCACAGCAAACATAAACTGTGTCCAAACTTAAGACAAACCAAGCCTTTGCATAAAGGACTACTCTATCTTGCTACAGTAACTGTTTGAGAAGACATGGCACTTATATATATATGAGGCTATGGATGCACATTATATACACACAATGTGCCAAAAGCACAGCACTTCGCATCCCCATTTACGTGGCTCCCACTTTGTGGGGACATGGAACATTAAACATATGCAGCCTTACCCTATATTGTAAAGTGGCTGTTATTGTGGTTTAAACCCATAACCTCCAAGTCACATGAAGGCACACAATATGCAATGCTAGTCCTATGAAATTCAAATGATACTCAAGAAATTGAATTAGTGTAACATCTGGAAATGTACAGAAGAGGACGCTTTAGTACTTGCACAATATATGCATGTGGTCATAGCGAATTCAAGAACAAGTAGACAAAAAATTACAGAATATATACAGGAGTCCATGAAAATAAGTTCAATCAACTAGAAATTATTCACTGACTAAGAAACAGCCTTAGAATGCTAAGAGAAGGCAATCAAAGGAACCAATTATTTGAAGTTACTCACCATGGACAAAGATTGATTTTTATTTTTTTTATTTTTGCTACTACACATAAACAGTGATAGTTCAGAGATGTTTTTGCATGGGGTTAATATTGTTTGATCATTAAAATATATTACTTTTCTAAAAGATTATGCCAAAAGTAATGATAAAAAAAAAATCCCAAAAGTAATTTTGCTAATCTGTCCACTCAACAATATCACTGAGTGCAATCAGACTACAACCTGCTACAAAATGATCCTGCAACATCATGTTCCATGCTTCCTGCCAAATTTTGCTTATGGGTCAAGGCCTTTTGCCAAAGAGCACCTTTCAGTGGTGCAATAAAGAACAAACGCACCGGGAGCTAGTGCTTGCTATCTAAGAATTTCTCCATGGATTTCATCGGAAATGTTTGATGCTAGGGACAGAACGACCCCTCTATGCGTACAGATGGAATCATGATACATTGCAGAAAATAGAACATCACCTGCTTATATAGCCTGACTGCTTTGCTCTTCTTTGGAGTTGAGAATAATAATTTGGGAGTTCGATCAGCAACACTATGAGGATCTTGTCCATAAATGCGAAATACAGGTCGACATCCCCCCTTTCCATGAAAATCAGGAATTTGTCTGATAATGACACAATCCAAAGTGAGAGCCCTATCTGATGGAGGCCACTGGGAAATCAGATTTCTCCTTGACACATATTGAAGGTATCGAAGTTGAGACGGCATCGGATTTAGGGGTGACAGCAACTGCAGAAGCTCACCAGGTGCCTGCTTGTAAACCATGTCCAAGGTCCTCGACTCCCCAGTATACTGCTTCCTATAAATCAAAAGTGCAGCCAACATGAAAGCCAACACTGGCCAACCTCCCCATTCACAGTGCATTAACAGTACATTTTGTGGCCCAAGTTCAAGCCAGCTTTCAGTTGAACGTAAAAAATGGTGGATCAATTCCATTGAGAGAATTGGGCAACCCTCATAGTGCCGAGGGTAATCCATTATGGTGATATCATATTCAGACAAGATCTTAGACATCTCACTCTCAGCCTCTGTCCCACGAAAATTGAACACTAAGAACGAAGCATCAGGGAAGTGCTCTCGAAGCTGACCAATTATGCTCCCTAGATAGACCTGATAGTTCTTCTCTTCCCAGGCATCAGCGAAACAGCAGTCAAAAACTGCAATTATGAAAGAGAGTCATCAAAGTAAAAACAAATTGTCAGTGAAAGGCTGAAAGCTAATCAATTACAATAGCTTCTCATACAAAAGCTTTGCTTTTCAATTTCTTTGCCTTTTTGCCAATTTGAAGTGAGATATAGGGGGATAGTGTCATGTAGCTGAAAGCCACAAAAAACTTCAGTCAACTCTAGCATCAGATAAATCCCAACCGAATTACATTTGGCGCTCTAGATACACCACCTCATCTCTTCATCACCTAAGTGAGAGAAAAAGTATGCAAAGGTAGGTAAATCTTAGATTGAAGAGCAATTCACGGTGTCAGAGCCTTGATATGGCATCGAGTATGCAAAGATTTATGCACCCCTCTAAACATGGACAAGAAAAGAAGCCAACATACATTGGCCCATTTGACGTGTTGCAACGAATTGGGGATGTGGTAAATCAGCCTTAACTCCTAACTTAACGGATTTTCATGACATGTTTCATGTATCAATACTTTGAAAGTACGTGTTCAATTCCTCCCATATCATCCAGCACAAGCCTTTAAGGATTAACAAGGATTTGACATGTGAAGGGACCGGTTCAAATTTTGGGAAGGCAAGATCATGTTCTCCGTACCAATATGATCCCTCTAGTAAAGGTGTTGTGGGGAATCATGCATTCAAAGAAGCCAATTGGGAGTGAGAAGATGAAATTCGGAAGAAGTATCCACATTTATTTTCCCATCAAGGTACATAAATTTCGAGAACGAAATTTTATAAAAAGAGGAGAATTGTGATAACTGATTACTAAAATATGCTTCATGACATCAAAAATTGATTAGATTAGATGAGTTGCTGACAATATTGTGTATTCGGATGAGAAATCAAATAGATAAAAAAGTGAAGCAGCACCTGACTCACATCTAAGTAGAGTTCATGCGTATATGGCAGTTGCCTAAGAGGTGTAGGAAAGGAAACTTATGTATGCATGGCAATATAGGGTGGCGTTTGATGTGCACATGAAGAATGCTCATGCGTTCATAGCAGCAGCTATGAGCCTGACGCTACACACACAGAACGCAAGTGCATTGGTAGCGTTTTGACCTCACACCTGATGGGTGCACGACTGGCATTCGTTTGCCAATCTGGGCATTTAAGGTCCTTTAGTGATTTTTAAGTCACTTTTGTTTGAGATTTCGAGAGAGAAGAAAGAAGGAGAAGATGAGAATAGAGAAAGTATGAGAGAGAAAGAGAAAAAAAATGATTTTGAAGCATTTTTGAGGTAGATCTTGGTTATTTTAAATCTAATGCAAGTGCATTTAAACCCTATTCTTCATTTGTAATGCGTTCCTAGTAGCAGCTGTGAGCCTGATGCTGCACACAGAGAACGCAGGTGCATTGGTAGCATTTTGACCTCACACCTGATGGGTGCATGACTGTCATTCGTTTGCCAATCTGGGCATTTAAGGTCCTTTAGTGATTTTTAGGTCACTTTTGTTTGAGATTTCGAGAGAGAAGAAAGGAGTAGAGGAGAATAGGGAAAGTATGAGAGGGAAAGAGAAAAAAATTGATTTTGAAGCATTTTTGAGGTAGATCTTGGTTATTTTAAATCTAATGCAAGTGCATTTAAACCCTATTCTTCATTTGTTGTTGAGACTTTCAGAATATCCCCTTCAATTATTGTTTAAATGTGTATGCATGTGATCTTTTATTGTCTTTCTTAACTTTGTTTAGCATGTATGTAAATATTATTAGAAATCTTATGAATTTAAAGACTTGTGCCTAATTTCATGAAATTTGTTAAAAAATCTTAAAATATTTGAATAATGAGTCTTGCATGCGTCTTTTTGTGCAAACACTTGATGAAAGCTCTAGCTTGAAATTCATAAATATTAATGTTTTCCAATGTCGAAATTTTGTATATTTGTCTAGAGTCGTTCTTTTGTCTAAATAAGAGCATTGTAAAAAATTAGCGAAATATATTCGAATATATCCTAACATATTATTTGTAAGTAAAGATCATTACTTATCATCTATAGATTCATAAAGTGCCACTTGTCTCCATTTATAAAATATAATATGTAGACACCCCACCCACAAGTTTTAAATAGTTGCGTATAGCCCGGACTATAAGATAAAAATCTATTATTTGACATTCAATATTCAACCTTAATTGATGAGGTTATCACCGGCCCTTGATTTTTGTTTTGCATTTTGCACATAATTATTGATAGTTTGATCCTCATTTTTGTCATATATTTCCACACACACCCCTATATGTATTTTGCTAAGTTTTAAACTCACTATTGTCATATTTCATCCTGTTTTAGATTAAAGGCATGGATTGACTTGCAGGTTTTGGTCAAAGGAAGGAGTATTATAGGAATTAGTTAATAGTTAGTTCATTGCATTTGGAATTGTTGTAGGAGTTGCAAACATTTGGACATTTGTTGTTGTGGGTTTGTATTATTGAAATATATTTAGGCCGGTGGGTTTTGCATTATAGATTATTTTATTATTAAGATATTGATGTTTATGTATTGCTATGGTGGACGGTTTCTCTCATGTTTTGATGAGTATCAAGCAGGTATATTGATCATAGGGCCAAACGAAGAAAGTTTGGCCAATTCTAGGACAGATTTATAATTATGCTTTGGACTTAAGTGTGAAAATTAATTATCAGTGTTTGTAAGGTCTAACCCGGTTATAAATTTTCAGTTTATGGCTTTTATATCATCATAATATTTGTATGTACTAGTATAGAGCTACCTAGCAATATCATCAAGCGAAACTGAAAAATTGGAGAAAAATTCAAAGCTACAACTTTAAAAGACAAAGCATAAATTTGACTACACAAGAAGGGTAAAAAAGGAAAGGAATTATTGTAGATAACAATTCAAAAGATTTTTATTAGCATATAAAAAATTGAGAGACAATATTATAGACTTCAAAAGAGTAGATATGATTTTGAAATTTATGTTGGTTGCAGAGAAAAATAATAGTCATCAGCTCCCTATGGCTTTAAACTCCTCAAGTTGGCAAACCAGGAAACATTAAAAGACATTTTCAGGAAAATATGGATAATATTTTGCGAAAGATAGTCAAGGAAAAGAAAACATTCGTAGGAACCAATTTAAATAGTTATATGTGAAGAAATTATTCAGGATATTCAGAGGATGAGAACATGGAAATAAAAAGAAAGTCTAATGATATTATTTAGGAGTTCATTTATTGCCAGAACTTGTAGCATCAAAGACCTGCTTTACAAAAAGATGAGAAGATTTGAAACCTTCAAGATGAAAGTCAGGTTGATATTTCTCTATAACATAAACCCAAGAACTTGCTTAAGCCCACTATTTTCTGCAGCAAAATCTTGAAACTTTTGCTTCTCAAAAGAGTTAACCTCCTGCCATCCAAAATCACCTTTAGTTCATCAAAAGCTTCCACGTATTAAATTCACAGAGTCAACAAAATGATGCCGATTCACCAAACATGAACAGTTCCTGGACTGCAAAACAATTCCTTGCATAGAGTAGTCCCCAATTGTTAAGGCTGGGCACACCACAATGGAGGAAAAATCTCTGTTAACATCCAGGGACTTTGGAAGACTTAATTGTTGGTAAGGTTGATGCTTCTCCCTTTTTTAATGTTTCAATATTTATCTCCCAACTATCCTTGCAATTCATGTGTTATTTCTACCACAAACTTACCAAACTTGGTTAAATAGCATACATCCAACTCAATTCTTAGACCACAAAAATGGATATCGAGTTTGAGTCTTTGAGGATTGATGAACCATTGACAGTTTTAAATCACCATGTCATGGTGGCGCAGTGTCACAGTGTTGTCTGTGTATCAATAACAAACAAAAGGGCCTTCACAGCATCACGGCCATGTCGTAATGGTCACGGTACTCGTCAGGGCCCTTTTTTTTAACTCCATGCAAACCGTTATTTTCTTTTTCTATTGGGCTGGAATTATATATTATACCAAAGAAGGTAGGTTGGGGTAGAAATAAACAAGCGCTTCTTACTTATAATGCAAGAAATCATCTTTAGAGCAGAGAAGGTTGAAACTTTCTAAGCACACAACGTCTAAATGCTATACTATGTCTGACTGGTGATATCACCCATATTACTAAGTAACCAACAAACTACTATGGACATGCCCACAAACAGAAATAACATTAACATAACAGAACAATCCTTTCATCAATTTGATTTCAGATCTAAGATCCTGTATATATAATTAGGAATATATGACTTCATCGCAAAGACAAGCCAAAATTGCTTCTTCCTCCCTCCCTGATTATCTCACGTAAAGCCCCCCGAAGTCAAATGTCCGGACAACAGAAAAGACTAGTAGGGATGTGGCTATCTTAAGCAAGAAGCAAAAGTTTTATGGCAAATTTGACATCTTATAAGGGAAAAAAATTATAACAGATCATGGTGCGCTCATTTGTAATCTCCACATACCACTTACAATTTTAGTTCATTCTCTTCTCTCTCACAAAGTTCATTGTCTTCCTTTCCCTATTCTTCGATCAAAAACAAAGGGTTGACAATTTAGAGATACTATACAATGTGTTTTCAGTTCATGACAAGTAGGGAGTTTTAGACATTTCAGCGAAGCCTAAGCCTATTTTGAACCTATTATAATTTTTAATAACTACCTTGAGAGAAAGTTCAAGGGACACAACTCAAAAACACCAACCACCAAACTAATAGATCCTACTTGACTAATAGATTGTGATAAGCTTTCCTCGGACAGTGGATGGATAGATATTGCTCTGTGTATTAGCAAATCCTTCATTTGAATCACCTAGTTTAAAATTCCGGGCATCGCGAATTCTTTTGCTTGTATCAACTGTATGATAATCGGAATATCCCGCACAATCATAGTTTTCTTATCTGGGTGTGAGTTCTGCGAAAGGAATTTATGCATCATTTTAGTGATATTAAAAGGATGCTAGAAAAAGTTTAAAGGGCAATCTAATGCGAGACTTTCACGTTTTGGGGTCTAGGAAATGTTAGATGTACGAACCATTAGTCCACTTTCATAGAGAAGTTGGTATGGTTTGGATCCATATAAATAAAACACACTAAAATTTGGAAGAAACTGCATTATGTCTACCTTTCAAACGGGCCAATATAAGTTGTATGATCCTGGGTCAAATTTCACTCTCTTTCAGATGTAAATGTAGCTAACTACCTTGAAAATGTATTTATTTTCAAATTGTATGATTTTGAGACAACCTCACCGCATTTGTAGAGCTACTCCCTTTTGATAAAAAGGTTGCAGGCTAAAAATATAGAAACAACATTTCTATAACATAATATAGGGTAAGGTCATGTCCAAAAAATCCAAGAACTCTAAAAAAGAGAGCCTCATGGTGTAGCCACCATTTCAGTTAGAATAAAAATTCGACAGGCTTTTTCCCTCCCAGCACCTAGAAAAAGTTGTAACCAAAATCTTATAACAAAGACACAGGAAGGAAATAAAACTTAAACAATCAGCCGTATAAGCTTTTCCATTCTAAATAAACCAGCAAATATAATTGCAGAAGACCGTTCACCATTCATCTTCACATCTTTATTTACTTATTTCCTCTAAATTTAAGCTAGGAGCTCATATCAGTTACTCCACATTGATTTACAGAACCACCTTAAACTCACACCACGCCAGTAACAGAACATGTCGCCCACCCTTACGCAATCTGAACGAAAATTACTTCTTCCATGCGCGGAAACTTGCAACAGGAAACTAGTCTGCTGGCAAACACAATAGTCATCAAAAGAGCATCTGGACTCATGTCTCAGTTGCCCAACACTACGACAACTAAGTTTTATCAACACAGCATTAGCTGGCACTAGCTATTGACTCTGAACTGAATGAACTGTTCGAACAAAATCAATTTTCCGCACAACGAATGGAAACAAACTAACTTGAACGTGGTCATCATACATTATCTCAATTACCACATCAATTGAGAATGCCAGCGTATCGTTTCAACAGAAAATTGCCAGGGAAATTTCATTGCAAGCACGGAATACTAGCTGCGGCATCAAAAATTGCAATGGAAGAAACAAACAAAATCATACCATATAGCCGCTCAGAAATCTCAAGAAGACCGTCGGGTGGCTTACGATAGAACAATTTGCGAAATAACGACATTTCATCGATCGATTACACTCTTCCAGCTCGCATAGAAACCCTAGGGCGCCTCCGATATGATCGAGGTATACATTCAGGAACTAAACAAATTCTAATTTGAGTTTGAAGGAATGAATTAAGCTTGACAGAAAGAGAAATAGTAGTTTTCAGGAGCTTCGAGTAGATGCCACAACGGTGAAATTCAAAGCTTTTCTCTCTCCGTGTGGGAACTGAGAGCTTGTCGACAATGTCGCGAAGACAGTTGGAGTTCTCTTCGATGTGCTTCTCGCTCGATAAATCGATAAACAACCGACTCGCAGCGGCACGTCGACGACGTGTACGTCACGATTGGACGGCACCGTTTTAGTAGATGCATCAAATTTTTTTGCATGATTAACGCATGATTACGGCCGTAGTTATATCTTTCGATCAATCTGTTAACCAAAGTTCATATTTTTTGTCCACTAATAATTTACGGTAATTTTCTTGGGGGGAAAAATGATATTTTACTCTAT
>JAODPA010083301.1:0-25753 GCA_025585075.1 Nepenthes mirabilis | reverse complement strand
AATATATATTCTAATCAGTAAAATACACAATAAATTACCAGCAAATGTTGAAATTCAAGTCTGCTAAAAATATCACAAATGAATGAATTGAAATGCAGCCGAGAATTTGACGTTGATGAGTCATTAGATTCGAATTATAGTACTAATTAGTGTCCGTTGGATCTGAAATAGGTTCGGTCTTCGTATGCTATTAATCTGAATCACATGCAATGTGACAGGTCGAAGGATTGACGAAACTTATTCCTCGATATATCTTCTAATACTCAAATCAGAATCTTTATTTGAAAAAAGAAAAGAAAATATGTAAGTGTAGATGCTTGTTAAAATAATTTTATTTGTGGTTTATACTTTTCTGAAAGCGTCTTAGTAAGAGAAAGTGTGTGCAATTTTAACATCTTAGAATTTGTCTTTAGTTTAATTGAACGTTGTCCCCCTTTCTTGTTGGGTAAGAGGGGTTTTCATAAAAATTAGTGGATGTTAACTTTTCTTATCAATTACTAAAGGAATTGTTGGGTGAATAAGATGCCACTTAGTTGACAATTCCAACCAGCACCCAAGACCATTAAATCCTGATAAGAGAAGGAACCGTTTCGGTCGTTGGTGTTAGTTCCATTCTTCCTTCAAGGAGTAAACCACTCAGATAGGGCCAATGAAAACATCCACCGATTCAGGCCATATCAGCCGACTAGGCCTCCATTCTTTTACAGGCCAAAATCTTGGACAGACTCTTCCTTTTGGGCCGTCAGTATCATTACCCATCAGGCACAACAAAATCAAAGTTATTGTTGATTATTAGTTGTGCTGTATTTGGGTTGGGAAATATTGAATCCACTTTCAACCAAAACCCAATTATGAAATTTTCGGGTTTTCCCCAAATCCAACACTGGTCAAACCGGGTAAAGCCCAAAAAACTCGTGTTGGGTCGTATCAGATTTGGGTTTTTCAGCACAATTTCCTAGGGAGGGCCAGCATCCAAATTTGCAGAAGGAAAACAGAAAATTACATTCTTGAACTCATATATCCGCATTATGAAATCAGGAACTTACAGCCGTTTACAACATGCAAAATTCCTCCTGATATTATGAAGAAAGGCAGGAACAGTCGCGAGTTAGCTCTGTCCCTCTTCTTCAGCCCTCTGCAAATCAATCTTACAAAAACATTGTCCATGGCTGCAAACTCGAGCTTGAGTTGGGCTCAACTCCCCATATGTACGCATGAAGGAACACAAAACTTACAGCCATTGATCAAGATCTTGGCCGGTTGATTCGGTGGCATATGGGACTCATGATTATACCTTCGGATGTATATCGAACAGTTGAGTATTCTCACTTAAGGAAGCACGTGGCTATTATCGCAATGAGGGAAACAAGAATGGCTACGAGTATGAATTTGAAACCGAGACGACCAGCATCAATTGTCCTCACGCTATCAAGCTTGCTTTTCAAATCTGCTGGATCAGATTCAGCTTCGGCTTCGGACACATCTTGTCCTTCGAATCCCAGCTGAAATGAAGAGGGGGAATTAGAACAGTACATTACATGAATGAAATAATTGGTATTTGTATTATATGTAGCAAATGCAAAAACAATTTTTTTCTCATAATCACAGAAAAAAATGAGTTATAGAGTAAATTTTGACAATTTTAATAATGCATTTGCTATTTGAGGAGTATTTATCTGTTTTATTAAACTCAATTTTGACATCCTTCTTTATCATTGAAAAATACTCCAAAAACTTTTGACATATACAAATTTATACCTCTACAAAATATCAATATCTAGGCTTTTCAGAAGATTTATGTACATAATATGAATTTAAATTTTCAAGAACAAAGAGAAGCAATAAATTGCTAATAATACATCACCGGTATGGTGATATATCAAGATATTTTTCAAGTGCCAGGATATATGAATATTATGGTTCCCGATACCAATACATGCACACAGAGGGTAACCAGAAGGTGACTTTCCATTTCTTTGAGTAAACATTTCTTGACTACTGAAACTATGGCAGATGACTGAATATGGGTATATGCCTTGCCACCAGTATCTGACAATGAGGTAAGTTTGAAGCTTCTCCACATTAGATTATGAATAATCGAATATTCTAGTAAGAATCAGCATTCCATACCATAGAATGAAAATACCAACCGATCTGTAAAATATTAAGTGGTATTAGTAATGAGCTTCCCCGATACCAATATTTTCTAATACCACGAAAAAATTGTGAGATATTTTCTGATTTGACCTATACATCGGCCTATATCGATCAATATTTTCCTACTAGGTTCGGACTAGCAAAAAATTTTTGCAATATCTATATATCTGATATCTATAAATATCCACAAATGTGGAAAATACCGATATTAATATTTTCATCGCGGCTTACCTTGTTGCAGGCGAAGAACTCTTTCCCTTCTTTGGCTTCTTTTTCACTACTGACATCAGCGCCACCACGCTTGGAAAAGAGAGCTTCTTTCCCAATCTTCACAGAGGGGTGAATGCTTACAGCTTGGAACTTCTCTGCTGAAAATATATTTTCTTTCATCAATGAGGATATCTGCAAGCAATGCACAGAAATGTGAGGAAGATGGTGGTACAAATGTGTTTTGATTTTTTTGCTGGGTACATAGATGAAAATATTCCCCGATATAATACGTATTGGTATCGGCGCTTCCGATATTAATATTTCCAAATACTCTGATAATATCGCGATATGTCTTCATATTAGCTGTTACAGCTCATATATCAACCCCCGTTTAAAATATCAACTGATACGGCCAATCTTTGGTTAATATATTAGCCAATACGACCTTATCAATTTATAAGTTTTAAAAAATATTTTCTATTCAATATATTTAATATCGATACGTATCGTCCAATATATTCCATATTAATATGAGCCGATCGATACTGATATTGATACCGATATTTTCATCCATGTTGGGTATGATATGATGTTGGTACTATAGTAAACCATCTATGCCAAAACATATGCACATAATATTATTGAAGACTAAACCCTAGCACACATAGGCAGGCATGATTACAATAATACTTACAAAAAACAGGGGAAAGAGAACTGTCTGGTACTGAATTTGATTAAGTTCACAAGCTAGAGCATGGAAAAAAAATATCGATAATGGAATTGACCGGGACTTGTGACCATATTGATATTAGACATTGCAGATAATTTTTTTTTTGTTTTGTGATCACATCAAAAATAAGTTGTATACCAAAATCTAATTATCTTTAATTATATATTTGTTGTCAATAACAAAGAAATTAATGCAAAAATTCATACAAACATGAGAAAATGAATTAACATTGTTCACTTTCAATAACAAAGAAATTAATGCAAAAATTCATACAAACATGAGAAAATGAATTAACATTGTTCACTTTCAGAATGAGACTTATATCTACAAGTACAAGATAAAGTAGTTTCACAATATTCAAAAAAGCATGTGTGATGGAAATAACCCAGACACAATCTTCTCACCAAGAACTCTCTGTTGTTTAATTAAACCCGAAAACCCAAATCTGAAAACACAACAGTGCTCACTGCTAGCACACTGGCAAAACTTATTTCTATGGCTAAGTAAGAAGAAATGTCTACTTAATTAATACAAATGTAGAGCTTCTAGGAGTGAATAAATGAGCCATCAATCATAGATACATGGTTCCTTTTCTTGTTATCATAGCCATCATCAATACTCATTAATTCCCATGGCACCATAATTGTGTTGTATTCTTCCGAAGATCATCAATACATCACTCTCCCCTAGTATTAAATCGGGTACATGAAGTATGGAGCCACCCGGATGAACCTCATAAAAATGAGTAATGACTTGACAATTCACTACCTTGACAAGAGTAATGCTGATCATAATTGCATCTTGTTTCAACAAATTCTCATAATGACATATTTAGTCCACGAGAAAAGACAGACTAAATTCGAAAAAAACTTAAATTTCACACTTGTGATTATCTTCATGAGCATATCCGAGGGATTCTTGCTTATATAGATGTTCAATAACGAAACATCATTTCCACTACTAACTCCCAAAGAAAATGACATCGTACCCAAATATGCTTATTTTTCAAATGGTAGACTGTTTTGTGGTGAAAGCCAAGGTGCTCTAATTGTCACGAAAAATCTGCATGGAGCCTTACTCGAGTTCGAGCTCGTACAAGATACCCATTAACCGTATTGATTCCTTCCTAACCTCAGCTCTAGTCATGTCCCTGGCTTCAATGGTCGAGCGGGAAACCATCGATTGTAGCATAGACTTCCAATTGATAGGTCTACTCGCAAGTTTGAAAACATATTTGGGCATTGACCTATTGTGTCGAGGTTCCCTGCAAAATCAATATCAACAAAACCAACAACTTGATCATTGTTACTCAAGTCCCTTTCAAAAACTAAGCCGTAGTTTTTCGTGTCTTTCAAATACTTAATAATCCATTTAACAACGAGCCAATGCGATTTCTATGGATCAACCACAAACTTGCTTGCAACACTAACGGCATGTGGAAGATCTGGTCATGTGCATGCAATACGATACATCAAGCTACTGACATAACCAAAATAAGGGACACGCCATTTCATCATTTTCTTCATTAGTCTGTGATGCTTGACTTGTAAAAAGTTTGCTAACGGAGTGGAAATGGGCTTGCACGTATCCATATTAAATTTCATGAGAATTTTTTGAATATACTAAGTTTAATAAACTCAGTTTTTCCGCGACTTTATCCTTCTGGATTTAAATCTCAAAAATTTTCATAGTCGCCCTGAGATCTTTTTCTCAAATTCTTTATCTAATTGCATTTTCAAAGAATTAATATCTAAAATATTTTTAGTTATAATTAACATGTCATTGATATAAATCAACACATAAATGAATGAACCATGGGAAGACTTCCAAAAATATACGCATCAATCTTACTCAATCCGTGTAAATCTGTTCTTACCCATAAAAAAAAAAAAAAAAGAAAGCATTTGTACTATTGTCTCAGAGATTGTTTTAAATCGCAAGACTTCTTTAATCTATACAAAAGCTTTTCTTTTCTTTTTAATTTGAACCCTTTAGATTGAGCCATATAGTAGAGGAACTTTTTTAATCTATGCATGAGCTCTTCTTTTCCTTTTGCTCTGAACCCCTCAAGTTGAACCACGTAGATCTCCTATTTGAGTAACCAAAGCCAAACGAGTACAAATGAAGGTATTTCTCACTACGAGAGAACAAATTTCGAAGAAATCAATACCTCCCATTTGGATATAGCCTTTAGGAACAAGCCGGGACCTTGTAGGCATCATTGAATTTTCTTTTTTATACTCGCAGCTTACGACCACACCATTCAATAACTTAACAAGATCCCACCTTATTTTTGTGAAGAGATTGCATTTCATTGAGCATCGCATGCATCCACTAGTTGAATTCGGGATCAGCCACAGCTTCTTTGAAGTTGCATGACTCTCCATTTTCAGTCAACATGGTGTAGGCAACCATGTCCATGTTCCTTTATGTTGTGACATCTAATTTTTGTGCAATTAGTCTTCATCAAAGTCATGCCGAAAAATTTGAATCTGAAATTTCAGATTCACTTCCAAATCTGAGGTTTTCCAGTGATAGCATTCTCCTTCTGAAACTATCCAGGGACAGATTCATCATCATTATGAATCTGTACAGCAACTTTTCCTCATTTTTGAACTGTTCAAGCTGATTTTCTATCTCGACAGATTTCATCAATGAGTTTTTATTGAATTTTACACCTTTGGAGAGAACAAAGTGTGGTTTGTCTGGTCTCTGACACCACAACCTGAAAGTTTTGGCACCCTGCACACATAAAACCAAGAAAAATATTTCTTTGCTGTTGGTTCAAGTTTGTCATAAGCATGAAAGATAGCCAAACATGTGCAAATTGAAGTAGTCCGACGGTTCACTTGACCAAACCTCATTCAGTGTCTTTGAGCCCATAGTCGTGAAGGGTGATATATTCACGAGACAACAAGTGGTGTTGATTATGTTACGGTCCTGCTTCCTGGTCCACCAGTGCTCCCTGGAAATCACTTAACACACATGCATATATGTATAATTGTGTGTGTAATTGTGTGTATTAGTTTGTATAGTATTTCTGTCCTAAACCGTAAAGTCCTGGAAATGTCTCGGGGCTCTGGTGGATCGTGAGCTTTTTCGCAACTCCGTCGGCCGATTTGTATCTTCTGAAATTAAGCCCGTAACAGATTACCTCAGCCCACAGTATTTTGAAATTCTGGTGACGCTTATACTCCAAGCCCATTTAAGTAAAGTTTGGTTCCTTCGCTTGCAACATCATTTTGTTGAGGAATCCGAGGAGCTGTCTGATTTTTAGTGATGCCCTCCTCCTCACATAACTTCTTGAACCCTATAGAGATGTACTAACCTCTGTTGTCAATGTGAAATGTTTTCACCTTTTCTTTAGTTTTTCAAACACATCAGATTTGGATTTAATTTTGTAAATGTGACACCCTGAATATTGAGATAAATAAATTATATAGTATATTGGGGATAATTTTTGGTGCATAAATTTAAGTTATTTAATTGTCATATTTAAGTTATATTTTGGGACATTCTCATGATGTAATTACTTTATATAAGAAGGTTAAATAATTGGGAGATTATGTTGTGGAAGGCAGTTGGAATTTTGTGGGTCCAAAATAACATCCAAATTAGTCCTTGTTGGAATTCAGTCAACACGTGAGAGTTAGCTGGCATGTGACCAAAGTCCCGTTTGGGTAAGTAGTATGAGCACCAGGTGGCATGAAGCATGTTTGATATTAAAATGAGGGAGGGAAGCCATGGCTAAGTGGAAAAGTGAGAAAGCGAGGGAGAGAGAGATATAGAGTGAATGAAAAATAGAGGAAGGAAAATTTGGACGATCAACTTGGATAAGTAATTCCTGAATTTTCTTATTATTTTACGATTTTATACCTCTTTAATCTTCCAACATAATCATCCATTTATGGCAAATCTTTCTCATATGATTGAATTTAAGGAAAATCCAAAGATAGAGCAAAAATAGGGGTTCAGAAAATTTCACAAATGTGAGGGTTAATTTGTAATATTTGATGCGTAAATTCAGTACTAAGAGATGTATAATGATCATACATGATAATTTTGATAACCCCTTTGTGAATTATTTGTGAATAACTTGAATTTAAGGACAATGATATATAGAGTATTACTCATCTATGGATTTAGTAAATAATAGTGATATAGGAGTAAGTGATAAATTTTAATCATGTAATTAGAGGAGAGGGGCAATCTCACGTAATTATGAATATTATTTCAGTATTATGTTTTTGTTCTAAACATGGTGAAGGATTAAAATCACTTTGGGTTATTAATATCTTAAGGAAATATCCTTTGGGATGAATTTAAAGTTAAACGTGATAAAGTTGATTTAGTCTTTGTATGGTGAAAAAAATAAATGACACCTTAGGCTACATTCAGAAATTTATCAGTTACAAGATATATTCATTTGATTTTGACCAGCTGTTGCATTCTTCGTGATCCAGTTGATGTTGGTTATTGTTATATTAGTATGTGGCTATATTTATGTTTTCTTAACTTTTTATATGGTCCTTATGATTCTATTGATATTTTCTTACTTTTTTTTGGTTCTGTATGAGTCATTGATATTACCAATTTGGCAGGATGTAGTAGAAAACTACATGTGAAGATCACTTGAAATACACAGTGCATCATGTTACAATCTATAACAGTACGATACTTTCTTCTGCATTCAATTGATAAAGTAAATGACGATGCACAAAGACAATTGTATCTGGACGATATGGGCACTGGAATAGTGTAATCCACACTATACAATATTAAGACAATTCTGATAGTCTCGAGGATATATATTACGTAATATATTTTTCCTATGGAACCTAAGTATATTATATTATAATATAGATATCTAAAATATCTAGCGATTGATGGACTAGCTAGACTGCATACATGTGGTGAGATGCTCTTGACATTGTCCAATGAGGTGATAAAGAGTAATTTGAATATAAAGTAATTTATTCGATTAACAGGGGTGTAGGCTCATTAGCCTTAGCTTCACAGTAGTGAAAAATACCATAATTGTGAAAAATATGATCATTGTAGATGTTTCTTGTCAATATTTTCAGTCATAATATGAGCGTGTATAAAAAAATTTTGAAACTCCAATTTATATTACATTTTGTTGGGCCCCAATATAAGGGCCCATAAAAGTAAGGCCCAGAAGTGCACCCGCAAGCCTAGAGAGCAGGACGGCCCAAAAGGCCCAAACGGAGAGCAGCATCCCGGAAGCCAAGATCTCAGCTAGAGTCCGAGAAGTCTCGCCAGCTCACAAAGGGAAACGACCGAGAACCCCAGGAATCCTAACAAGTCTCAGGTCAGTCCGAGAAGTCGAGAAGGGATCTAAGGACCGCCTTCCACGCGGCCGAAAGCGCCAACTAAGCAACCTCGCCGACTCCCAAGGAACCTACAACCACTGCCAGTCGCCGTCTCAACAGTGCACGCCAAGTCAAATCAAGGTTGATATTCAGACTCTGTACGCCTGACACACTCAGGCCCTACAGCAGCGCCAGCCGCGTGCCACTCTGTCCACGACAGCAGTAATAAATGCAGCCAGTAGACTCGGCCATCAGTTGGCCGCCACGTGTCTACTCCCCAACTGCCTATTCTCTCCTATAAATACCCAGCTCAGGCCCTTGCCTAAGGGACCTTCGGAGCCCTCACTTTTCCACTCACTCTGAGAGAACACTTTCCCTTTCCGGCTCATCTTGGACATCAAGGAAAGAAGACTTAGAATTCCCACACTTCCCAACGAGAGGAAGGAAAGAGTGAAGGAGCTCCCCGACGAGAGAAACCTCCCACATAAGAAACACAAAACAAGAGACAATGAAGAAATGGCCTCCCCCACTTGTACTTTGTAAAGACTTCTACCTAAATAGTAAAGCATTCATAAAAACCCTGAGCCTCGTGGTTTTTTCCTCCCCTTTCACGAGGAGGTTTTCCACGTAAAATTTGGTCTCGATCTTCCTCTAACGACCCCCAATCTCAAACATTTGTATTGCTTGGAAACCACGGATTCGACTGGACCCCGAGGATCCAGAACGCAACATTGGCGCCGTCTGTGGGAACATCGACTGAAAGCTCGTGGCCTCCCACCCTCTACAAACAACAGCAATGCCGTGAAGATGATCAGCAGACAAGACAGCACCTCCACCCGGGAAGAGGAGCGCTACAACAGGTGCCTCCCGTCGGGTGGTAGGGTGAGTGGCGGTCTCGGTACTAGCGTGCGCAAGCTAATACAGAAGGTGGACAGCCTCACAAGAGCCGTCCGTACCCTCCGAGAGAAGGTGGACGGGCAATCTAGGGGCCCGCGCCCCGAAGGCCCGCATCCGACAGCGCCCCAAAGACAGCATTCGACGCGGGCCCCTGGCAAGTTGAGGGACTACCTCGACAGGAAGAAGTCCATGAGCCAGGCCCCAACGAAGAAAGGGCTCAAAAGGCTTTGGAAGACAGTCTTTGGACCCAAAACCGGCGAAACAAGCCAGCCGGGAGGACAAGAAGACCCCCTGCCCCCGAGGACAAGGGAAGGAAAAAGAAGGGCGAGCGCCCAACTGAAGACCCAAGGACCATCTGGGCAAAACAACCCCGAGCGGTTGGTCCTTGGAGGAGAAAGGCCATCAGGCCCGCCTGCTCTCACCGACTCCCTCACCAACATCCTGAGGCAAATCAGGGACGAGGAGTTCCTAAGATGGCCCAAGGCGTTGAAAAACCCGGAGGGAGGCGACCAGTGGGAGTACCGCCATTACCACTGCAGTCGCGGCCATGACACCAAGGACTGCAGGAAGCTCCAGGCGGAGATCGAGCGGCTGGTAATGGAAGGCTACCTCGACCGCTTCCTGCCACAACCCGGGTGCGGCCCCGGAGCAGCAGAAAGCAGCCCGTCACGCCGCTTAAAGGGCAAGGCCGTAATGGGCGCGGAGCAAACATGACCACCCGCTGGGGGCGCCAATACTGGTGAGGTCAGCCCAGAATGTAGCTGCCAGAAGAGCCAAGGGAATGGTAGAAAAGGATCATGAAGGCTCAAGGGCGCGGACCAGTGTAAAAAAAAAAAGAGAAGAGGAGGCCTTGGAGGCCACTCAGTGTAAAAAATGTACATCAATGAAAATATTCCTTCATTGTCTTTAACATGAAGCGTTCTCGTGCTCCCTCATCAACAGTAAAGCGACTCACAGCTCAAAACAAAAACTCGGTTGCCAACCGAGCGGCCCAAGCGGTCGGACCCCTAAGGTCAGGCAACGAAAACTCGGTTGCCAACCGAGCGGCCCAAGCGGTCAAACCCATGAGGTCAGGCAACAAAAACTCGGTTGCCAACCGAGCGGCCCAAGCGGTCGAACCCCTGAGGTCAGGCAACAAAAACTCGGCTGCGACCGAGCAGTCCAAGAGGCCGGGCCCTAAAGGTCAAAACTATAAAAACTCAGCTGCGACCGAGCGGTTCAAGAGGCCAGGCCCTAGTGCCAGAAAACCCAAGAGGTTAAAAAGTTAAGAGAACTCAAAGATCCCAGCACGATCACACGCTCAAGCCCAAGAAGTTAAAAGGCCAAGAACCTTAAAAAGGCCCCACGCTCAAGGCTAAGAGTAAGGTGTTGTGCACTGCGCCGTAAAAAAAAAAAAAAAAAACATGTGCGAACAAGACAAAAGAAACGTCCAAGGCACTAATGCGAAAATGACAAGTCTTATTCATAAAAATGAGTTTATGTACAAGTATGACAGAATAAGAAAAATAAATGACAATGTCACGAGAGGGCCTCTTGACTCTCTCCTCCGATGACCTCTTGAACTCCTAAGGATCTCGCCTGGTCTGCCAGAACTGGCTCCTCGGGCGTAAGAGGTTCACCTTCAAGCCCTGCCCGAGCAGGTACAGGGAAAGACCTCCCATCAACGCCGTATAAGTCTTCTGCGCTTAAGGCGCTAGCATTCCTAGGATCAAAGACGCCCACTGGAAACCGCGGACGGATCAGACGCGCCACGCGACGGCATATGCGGATGCCATCCCAGTACTTGCCATCCAGCACTGGTGCCATCTCAGCAATCTGTACGGACGTCCTCAGCCTCTCCTTTTGGCGAAGGACCCGATCCTGCAGGAGGCTCTGGCAAAGCCGCAGGAGCCTGACAGTGTCCTCCAAAGAAGCAATCTTCTCCTTAGCCTCGACCAGCTCCACCTCGGCCCGTTGCGCATCCTCCTGAGTGGCCCTCAAGGACCTCATCTCCGAGCGGGACTGGGCAATCTCCCCCATCAACTCGATAAGCCCCCGGATCAAACCCTGGAACTGCGGTAGAAAAACTTATTAGAACACAGACAACCGAAGGAGAGCAGGAGGAAAAACAGGAGGTCACCTTAGAAATAAGAGGATCGAGCCCTAGGCCGTGCTCCCCAGAAGCCTCAGATTCATGCAATTCGCTCCCGAGCGCCATGGGCGCCCCCTCAGACGTGAGCCCTACAGCCGTAAAAGGCACAGAAGGGCCGGCTTCAACGCTAACATCCCCAAGAAGCGCAGATGGTCGCTCGGCTTGGATCACGATGGGGCACTCAGAAGGATCAAAGGGCAGGAGGTCGTCAACGCCAAACTCCTCGATCTCCACCACCTCTTGGACCGTCTCAGCCGTCATTCCCCTCTCAGTATCCACCATAGGGCTCCCGCCTCCTATGCCCTCGGAAGGATGATCAGCCCTGTCCGAGACCTCACCAGGCAAATCAACGGGAACTCCGGAGACAAAATCATCACAGGGGGGCTGGACGTTCGAGAGCTCAGCAATCGTCGCAGAAGGCTCGGCGGGGGGATTAGCAGTGGCAGTGAAGGCGAGACCTTCAGCTCCCGAGGGCCCAGCGGAGGGATTAGCTGTGGCAGTGAAGGCGAGACCTTCAGCTCCCGAGGGCCCGGCGGAGAGATTAGCAGTGGCAGTGAAGGCGAAGCCTTCAGTCCCCGCGGACTCAGGCAAAGAGCCAGCCTTCGACCTCTTAAGCAAAGGAGCAACCACGTCATCATCGCTCAAACCATCGATGCTGAAAGCATCATCATCATCATCACTAGAGGGAGGATCGACGACGGCCGCTGGAAGCCCAGAGCTCTCGGCAAGGAGATTTTCTCCCGGGCGGTCGGTAGGACCCCCAATCCTCAGAATCCCAGCTCTCCTCAGTCTCTTTTTCTTGGACTTCTCGGGAGAGGCTGCGGTAGAGGCCTCGGCCCGTGGCCCCCACTTGGCTTCCTCAAATTTCTCGGGTGATAACCAGAGGTTGCGCTTCCCCTCGTGAAAGCTTCCCAGATTGGCCAGCACCAAGTCTGTAAACTCTTTCACGCTCTCCCTGTCCTCCCTCGAAGGGTCAGAGCTATATTGGCTAGCCACATTCCCCCACCTAAAGGGAACGGCCCATTGCTGATGAACGCCGAGGAAGAAGAACCTATCTTTCCACCGCTTCGTGGAGTCAGGATTACCCCCGCACATTAAGGCGAAGTCCGGGCGGGGAGTCATTACAATCCAATCAAGGTTCTATGTGAAGCGAAACATCACCTTGACCGTGAGGGGATTCAAAAGCTTCTTATGGCATCGGAAGAAAACGCACAAGGACACCGGATACCTTATTGCGTTTGGCTGGAGCCTGGCGAAGGGCACCCTGAATGCCCTCATAATATCGTAGAGCTCCTCCGCCACAGGAAACCGTAGCCAACCTTTGAGGTGGACCTCGTAAACGGTAATGAAGCCATCCTGAGGACACCACGCCCTATCAGACGACTCTGGAATCATCATGGCTGTGGACTCAGGAATCCGATATCGAGTCCGAATCTCCGCAAGCTTATCCAGCGTCATCGTGGAGGCGATGTCCCTCATTCCAGGCACCATGGACGTCGAAAAACGAAAAGAAGAAAATGGAGAAGAAGCTTGAGCGAAGGAAAAATGGAAACCCTCAACACTTTGAGGAGAAAGCGAAGCGCAGGCGCGGATATGAAAAATCGGAGCAGGGAGGCAAATAAATACCCGCGGAATTCAAAGGGGCGCACTCATTACCCTTGCCACCCGTTGCCCCACCATTCGTCGCAGAGAAATGATGGCCTTTCCCTCCCAAGGCGCTTGACAGCGCGTTGCCTCAGCATTTAATGCGTCTCAGAGGCCCAAAAACGGCGGCACCAGAAAGCTCTCGGACCCGGAAGAAGTCCTGAGATCAACTCCCACCGAGCTTAACGACTCGTGCATCCCGAGGACATACTCGAGCTCGGATGGCCGTACTCTGGCCCGGTCGGGAGCGCCTCTGTCAAGTGATAAGCACGCACGCAGCCAAGTTCGAGCAAGAAATGGCCAACTCCTCCAGAAGATCAGCAACTTCATGCCAAACGGTCAAAAGCCTCGAACCATTTGGCATAGGAGGGTATGTTGGGCCCCAATATAAGGGCCCATAAAAGCAAGGCCCAGAAGTGCACCCGCAAGCCTAGAGAGCAGGACGGCCCAAAAGGCCCAAACGGAGAGCAGCATCCCGGAAGCCAAGATCTCAGCTAGAGTCCGAGAAGTCTCGCCAGCTTACAAAGGAAAACGACCGAGAACCCCAGGAATCCCAACAAGCCTCAGGTCAGTCCGAGAAGGGATCCAAGGACCGCCATCCACGCGGCCGAAAGCGCCAGCTAAGCAACCTCGCCGACTCCCAAGGAACCTGCAACCACTGCCAGTCGCCGTCTCAACAGTGCATGCCTAGTCAAACCAAAACTGATATTCAGACTCTGTACGCCTGACATACTCAGGCCCTGCAGCGGTGCCAGCCGCGTGCCACTCCGCCCACGACAGCAGTAATAAATGCAGCCAGTAGACCCGACCATCAGTTGGCCGCCACGTGTCTACTCCCCAACTGCCTATTTTCTCCTATAAATACCCAACTCAGGCCCTTGCCTAAGGGACCTTTGGAGCCCTCACTTTCCCACTCACTCTGAGAGAACACTTACCCTTTCCGGCTCATCTCAAACATCAAGGAAAGGAGACTTAGAATTCCCACACTTTCCAGCGAGAGGAAGGAAAGAGTGAAGGAGCTCCCCGACGAGAGAAACCTCCCACATAAGAAACACAAAACAAGAGACAAGGAAGGAATGGACTCCCCCACTTGTACTTTGTAAAGACTTCTACCCAAATAGTGAAGTATTCATAAAGGCCCTGAACCTCGTGGTTTTTTTTCCCTTTCACGAGGAGGTTTTCCACGTAAAATTTGGTCTCAATCTTGCTCTAACGACCCCCAATCTCAAACACTTGTGTTGCCTGGAAACCACGGATCCGACTGGACCCCGAGGATCCAGAACGCAACACATTTCATATGATACAATTAACATATCATATTTTATACCTAGTACTTGGTGCCCGTAAGTTATTAGTGATAAAGGACTTTATTGCATTATATCATCATCACTATAATCATGATTATGGAATTTTTTATTGAGCAATTCGTTCATTTATTATTATTTCCTATATATTTTTTTCATATTAGCCCACCAGTAATTGTATCTTTTATGGAGTAGCATGCAAGAGAGTCTTTTAGTAGACCTTTGTTATTATAAATAGTTGTAGTAAACTTTGATGATTTTAATTGTAATAAGATCATCTAGGCATTTTTTCATAAGTGTAAAAATATATAATGAAAATTTAGAAAAATGATGATGAAATTAATATGAGTTTTGGAGTATATTTTAGGCATACAGGTTTAGTGGATTTTAGCATCATTATATGGATATTTCATGGTTGTTTAGTATGGTAGTGACAACAAATCTACCTCGGAAAGTCATCAATAAAAGAAATATAGTAATTGGATCCTCCCTTTGACGGAATTTGTGAGAGACCTAAACATCCAAATAGTTGTAATCAAGTCTGCCTTTCATGGCATGAGTCAATGTGTAAAAAGTTACATGATGATATTTTCTGAAAACATAGTATTCACAAAAATCTAATTTACAAGATTTAATACCTTTTAGAAGCCGTCGCTAATGGAGCTCCTCAAGTCCAAGCTTGTTCAAGTGCCTAAGATGCATATGCAAAAAATTTGTTTGATCGTTTTTATCCATAGTAACTTTGGAAGGTCCACTTGAAACGGTACTTCTACAAGCTCATAGAGATTCCCAACCTTATTTATTCTCATCACCACAATTGCTCTCTTCATTATTATCATGAAGTCCTTCTTCATGACAATTTGGCATCCCACAGAATTGAGAACATCCAAAGAAATCAATTTTCTTTTCAAATTCAAAGTCCACACAATGCTGTCATATAGCTTTATTCTGATGTTCATGATCTAGATTGTTTCATTCGCGGCATTATTACTTATAAGAAATGTACCACCATTATAAGGTTAGTACGTGAAAAATAAATCTTTGTTTAGGCATAAGTGAAATGAGCACTTGTAATTACGAATCCATGTGCTCAACAGATTTATTAAAAAAGCAGATAGAACACTACCTTCTTGTTTTTGCCTAGAGCTCTCCATGAAAATGTCAGTTTTGGGCTTTGACTCCTTGCTCTCTTTTGCTTTTAAGCTTCTGACAATCCTTCTTGATGTGGTTTGGCTTTTTACAGTAATTGCACTTTATGAATTTACTATTCCTTGACATGGATCTTGAGCTATTCTGGTTTCCTGGACAAAAATCAGATCTGCCCCAAGCTTCAAGACCCACTGCCTGGCTGTCCAGAACTAACTTTCAGCCAATGCAGTCACATTATCCAAAACTATGGTCTCTTTTCCATAGTTTAGTACAGTTACAACATAATGGTAGGAGGCGGGAAGGGAGTGTAAAAGCAACAAAGCTTTATCTTCAACATCAATATTGTTATCGATGTTCAACAACTGACAAATAAGTTTTGTTAAAATTGTTACTTGTTCATGGACCGGTGCATCTTCATTTTTAGTGTGCAAAGTTGCCTTTTCAAATGAGAGATTTCGTCATGTAACGGTTCTCCAATTTGGCCAACAACTTTTCAGCCAACTTCTCCTCGGCAGCGTTATAGAGAACATCGTTGGTTAGGCATGGCTGAGTTATGCTCACAGCATAGAGATCAAGATCCTCCCAATTCTCATCAAAAGTGGAGGCATTAGCCCTTCTTCCCTTTTGGACTTTTTGGAGTCCTTATTGAACAAGCAAATCATTAGTCTTGATTTTTCCACAAACTAAAATTATTTTTGCCGTCAAACTTTTCCAAACTCGAAATTGAGATTTGAAATCCTTGATACCATTTTTTGGATCAAAACACTCTAATAACAAATTGTTAGGAGTAACAAAGGAATATTAAGGCAAAAATTTAAATACACACAAGACAATGAAATTACGAGGTTAACTTTTAGAATAAGAGCTTCGCCCACAGGGACAAAATGAAATGGTTTACTATATTTGAAAGAATACACATGATTGAAACAATTTAGTCACTATTTACTAATATGAAGAGCTTTAGTCAATTTTGTAAAAACCAATCTTTATATTCTTCCAAATTATTAAAAATATTAAAAAAATTTTAATTTATACATATTTTATACCTCTACCAAACAATTGGATTTAAGCTTCATAGAAGATTTAGGTATATTTAAAACGTGTGGATTTAAACTTTTAAAAACAAACCGAAGCAAAACAAACAAATAGCCAATATTTGCAATATTGACAAATATATTGTGATGCACCATCGATACAATTACATCAAAATATTTTTCAGTATTAAGAAATATCGGTATCAGAACTTTTCAATACCAACAAATATGTCACGCCCCTAGTCCCAAAATCAAATTATAATTCCTTAATTCATAATTCAGTCAAGTTATCTTTTAATCCTTAAAACTCAAAAATTCAATAGGTTACTTCACCGACTTAAACTCAAGCAGACACCGGGATGCGAACCTATACTAAAAACTATTAAACGACCTATATAGCATTTTAGAATTTCTTCATAGGACCTAAAAAGCCACACCTGATAATGGCTAAGCATCGACAACTACATGACCTCAAACTATTCATAAAGAAAAAACATCTCAAACTAAAAATCAAAGTATCAAAAATTGAATTTCCAAAATACTGAAATCAAGCTTAGATATAACCATCCTAATATCATAATTAGCCCCCAGCCAGAAACAACTATCAACCAAAATAAAAATGAAATGTGAGCCGGATACCAATTAAACTGATACATCAACTAGTAGCCTCAATTTTGTTCCATCCATTTACATCGACATTAATACATTAAAACATTCCAACCCCTAAAATTTTGATTAAACCTTCTATAGTAACCCACATTTCCAAGAAAACTTCAGATTTTTATCATGGTTGTCAGTCGGCCCTAATTTGAAACAGCTTCAATCTTTTTAAGATTAACTGAAATACCTCCTCTCGAAATCACGTGGCCTAAAAACATCACTTCTTCAAGCTAAAATTCACACTTCTTCAGTTTCACATATAGCCTTCTCTCTCGAAGCATCTGTAAGGCAATCCTCAAGTGCATCTTATACTCTTCATAACTTTTCAAATATATCAAAATATCATCAATAAATACCACCACAGATTTATCGAGGTAAGGTTGAAATACTGGATTCATGAAGTCCATAAATATTGTAGGGAGTTAGTTAACCCGAAAGGTATTACCAAAAACACGTAATGTCTATATTTCGTTTGAAAAACAGTCTTCACCACATCCTCCTCCTTAACCCTCAATTGATGATAACCCGATAAAGATCGATCTTTAAAAATACTTATGCCCCTTACAATTGATTAAGTCATCTATTCTCAATAGCGGATACTTATTCTTGATGGTTATCTCGTTGAGTTCTTAATAACCTATACATAGTCATATAGACTCATCCTTCTTCACAAATAGCATCGGTACACCCTAAGGTGGCACACTTGATTAATGAAACCCTTCTCCAATAATTTTGCAATTGCTTATTCGATTCTTTCAATTTTTATGGTGCCATTCTATATGAGGTTTTTGACACGGGCGCCACTCTTGCCATTATTTCTATCTCAAACTTGAACTCCTGATTCAACGGCAAACCCGGGAGATCCTTCGGGAAAACATATTCAAACTCACCACAAGAATTTCTTCCTCCGAAACATTGTGGCTCCTGGTGTTGATCATGTAAGCTAATTTTGCTTGACACCCACTTTCATCAGATGACATGCATGTAGATTGATTGATTTTGTCTTATACTTGGGGTTTACAACTTAGAATCAAAAAGTACACCTTCTTGTGAAAACAATTCATACTAACATGGTAACATGCCAACCAATTTATATCTAAAATTATATTAAAGTCATGCATGTCTAATAAAATCAAATCTACAGCTAACTCAAACCCGTTTATCCAAACTATATGCCTTGAGTATACAATATCGGTCACTAAGAATGACCTTGTAGACGTTGACACCGCTAATGAAAAGTTTATGATCATAGGGAGTGATAACAAATGGCAAAAAAACCTTTAGGATACAAATAAATGTGTACACCTAGGGTCCAATAAAATATGAGCGGAAGTCTAAAAAATTGTGAATTCACCTTCAACAACTGATGAAGACGCATTTGTATCCTCGGCCGTCATTGCAAAAACTCTCCTCGAAATACTTGGCATCCTTGCCGCTTGCTACAAAGGGTGAGGGGAGTGCAGTCACTGATCATGTGATTGGGTTGGTAATAGTTGAAACATGCCCCCGATTGCTTATAGCAGGGTCTCCCTCCATGCACCTTTCCATAGTATGGGCACATGGCTTTGATTGTTGTAGGATCGATACACTCTGGATTTCAACTTGTTTCTTCCCCTCAATCTTGTAAAAGGCAAACATCACATTTTCCTTTTTTTCGGGTAGTGGATTACCTTAAAAACTTTCTTGATCCTCTAGATCTAAATCTCCACCATTTTCAAATCAGAGTCTCCCATAAACTCCAACACCTGTTAATTAGTGAAGCAATTGTATGCTGTCAATGCCACCCCTTGATTCACGACAACTGGCTCTGGGTTTTATGGTCTTTGGGCAATCCTATCCATAATATCCACCATTCTAGCCATAATGGCTAGGTACTCCTCTTCTTGCTCAGGGTGAGAACTCGATCCTCCTTATCCAGTCAACATCTTTCAACCTATATTGAAACAATTAACCAAATTTAAATCCTCAAATTAAATAAGATACTCTTCTTGCACCTCTCTTTGATACCATTCGACCTATCACGTCTCCAGTCCCAAAATCCAATTTTAATTTCTTAATATATAATTAAATTAAGTCATCTTTTAATTCTTAAGGCTCAAAAATTCAATTAGTTGCTTCACCGACTTAAACCAACACCAAAATATAATCTTGAACTAAAATCTATTAAACGGCCCATATAATATTTAAAAATTTTATCACAAGACTCAAAAAGCCACACCCAACAGCCACACCCGAAAGTTGCCAGATGTCAACAACTACATGACCTCAAACCATTCGTAAGGAAAAAGTATCTCAAACTAAAAATCAAAATATCGAAAACTAAACTTTCAAAATATTAAAATTTAGACACAAACATCCTAACCTCATCATTGGCCAATGGTCGAAAACAAATATCAACCGAAATAAAAATGAAATGTGAGCCGAATACCAATTAAACTCATACATCAACTAGCCGCTACAAGTTTGTTCCATCCATTTACATTGACATTAATGGATTAAAACATTCCAGCCCCTAAAATTTCAATTAAACAAGCCGCCTGTATTCTAATTCCAAATCCCCTACAAGATAATTCAAGCTATCTAATCTACAAAGTTAAAAATTAAGGCAATAGTAGGCTAATTACTCAACAAGGTATACATAATTTCATATATGGATATATATATCAACGAAATATACTAAAATTATGCCATAATTCAAAGGTCCAAAATGCTAATCACATCATGCTAAAACCAATTACTAATCATTCAAATTGTGCCAAAATCAGTATAATAACATAAATTATGCTAAAATTGTACCGATACATAAAATATGCTCAAATAATACTAACATAAGAAAAAGACCAAAGATCGATGATGACCTCATCAATGAAATATTGAAACATGAATATTCCTTAGTTTTTTTCATATCGGGAAAAAAAATTTTGTTTCTTCATTAAAGCTTATGAAGAGTTTTCTTCTATGTTTCTTCAAATGTGTAATATGCAATAAAATTATGGACATATAGAAACCTTGATATGTAATTTAAAGATATGCAGAAACTATATTGCAGAAATTGTAGGAAATTAACATGGTTTATATAGTTTTTCAACATTTTCTTACAAGTAAATGCCATGTAGAGACATTTATATATAATTTAAAAACAAACAGGAACATATATAAGGGATTTAAGATATGCAAGACCATTAAATAGAAATTCAACAATTAAATATGATTTGTATGAATTTAAGACATATATTTCATAAAATTTTATAGAGTGAGAGTAGGATTCTATACATGTAAAGTCTAAAGCAGTTTCAGTATGAAATTAAGGCATACATGATCATTTGAAACAATAAATGTTCAGGAATTGCAGAAAATATTAGCAACAAGATAACAAAGGCTTGTATGTACTTGCCTTTACTTGATTTCTAGTAAAAGATCTCTGATTTCACCTTAATTCTTCATTCTCCTTCTTTCTCTCTCTTCTTCCCTATCTTATTTTCTTCTCTTCATCTCTCCTCAAAATCCCAACAAAAATGACCCAAAATCAACCAAGGGGCCTATTTATAAAAAAACTGGCATATGTACACTAATCAAGTGCAAATTAAGCGTTGAGACAAAATCCGTACCATGCATGAGCATCCCCAGGCGCGCATTAAAAGAATATTTAAGAATCCATACCTTACAAAACATCTGCCAATATCTTCATCCAAGCTAGAGATTTATCATATACATGACCAACCTCCATGGTCATCAACTAACAAAATCTGAGATTTGCACTACAAGACAAATGGTGCTTTCACATTAACATCTTTAGTAGACTTAGAGAGTCACTAAATACCTAGTTTTAATAGCACATGATGGACCTTAGCACGTAGCATATCCTCAAATATTCCAATGACTAAGCCTGGCAATTTGTCTATAGGTAATGAAGTAAATATCTAGCATCAAAAACTATCAATTGGGAATGAAGATTAAACTATGAACCACATGCAGTCAACAGGAGAGGAAATAATCATTGTGACTTTAAAAAAACCTCAAAATCTCAACAAACATAATGAAGATGAAATGCAAAACCTGATTTTGGACGTGCTCTCTTTCTATGGCTAGCTTCATCACTAAATCTGTCATCACTTTTGTCCTTAGATTGATGTCCCTTGCAATTTCACCTTTTGTTTTCTCCTCTTGATGCATGGATGCCTCCAAGCATTCCAATCTACCCCTCAGATAATTCAGCTCATCACCAAGTTCTGCATTGGATTCAGATAGTATAATCCATTTTTCCTCCGCACTATCCGCCCTAGATTCAGCCTCTGAAACCTTTGACCTCATATCCTCAATCAAATGTTCCATGTCACGGATTTCAGAATACATCATATTTTGCTTCTCTTCACTTGCATCTATCACTGCTACTTGCTCTTCTAGCTGAATATCAGCTTCTTGCAATTTCTTTTCAAGTGAATCAACCTTCTCAGTAACACTGTTTTCATTCTTTCTCACCAGACTTAGCTCTTCATTAAGTTTCTTGACAGTGTCTTCCAAAAGTTTACACCTGGCTTCTGCATTCTTAGCCCTTCTTTCTTCCTTATCAGATTTTTCTCGGAGGTTCATGATTTCACCCTGCAGATTGTCAATTTCAACACATAAGGTACTAAATCGGTCCTGGTTTCCATCTAGGCACAGCAAGTTGAACTTATTTTTCTTTCAGTAGAATTCACCTTCTTTACATTGAATACCTTAGAACTGTCTTGAAGCTTAGATTTCAGTACTCCTTCCCTCTGGATAGCACAATTCAGACTCAACTTAGATAATTGGAGAAGGCCCATTAGCACTTTAGAAGTTTCCATCAGCACTTCTGCAACATTATCAGCCTCAAAAAACTTTTGGAGAAGGACTGTTGTTTGTTCCTCCATTGATAAGACTTGCTGTTCTGAATAATGCAGCCTTAATTTAAGCTCTTCTTCGGTTAGTTTTGTCTCTGTAAAACTTTTTTCAAGATCCAGTTCTCTCGCCAAGGATTTCTCTAGCATCCTTAAAATATGCCTCTGCTGTTCTGAAGTTTGCATTTGAATCTTTGCATTCATGTCTAAAAAGCTGCTGGTTTCGGAAGTGTGCAGCTTGTCATCATCTGCTGTCAAGGCATATGCATAAGAGGAAATTACGATCACATCTTAAAAGTTTTTTGCCAGTAAAGATTTAAAACTCATTTCTTAAGTCCTTTTGCTAAAAGCCAAATAGCAAATTGACTTTTATATATAATGCACCTTTTTTATTCAACTGACCCCACTTAGTACCATATAAAGTTTCATTGTTATTGTTATTGTAGGAATGCAGAGAGTTGGCTCACCCGGTACGAATGCAACTATATTTTGAAGCAAAGCTAAACATGGGGTTGACAAATTTGAATTAATTCTAAGCACCAATATGATGCTTAATGGTTCGAATGACTTGCAAAGTAAACTGGAGAATGAGAAAAAGTTCCCTAAGCAGTATTTTGATACTAAAAATTTTATAGGAAAAAGGAAAAGTTAAAGCAAAATATAATTAATTTGAGATCAACAATCGAATGACTTTTCTCTCATTCAGATTTTCCTATCCAAGATGATATATTTAGTGTAGTTTTGTTGGATGAGACAAGAAAGGGCGTTAATTGATGCTAAATTGGAGGCTTTGTAAGGCAACAGGCTGAGAACTGCAGAACAGACAAGTATATGGAATGCAAGTTATGGAACAACAAGGAGGTAGATGATGAGGAAGGGGCCATGGACTGAAAGCTTAACAAAAGGAATCATTTCAAATATCTTAGGTCAATGGTTCAAAAAGATGAGGCAATTGATGAGGATATAACTCACCAGATCAAAACAGCTTGGATGAAGTTGAGCAGCGATTTAGTGATTAGGTGTGATCAAAGAATACATCTCAAATTTCAAAGATAATTATTATAGGGGTTCACTAAGCTAGTAATATTATATGCAGTGGAACGCTGGGCAACTAAGTTGCCAATATGTTTCAAAAAGTTTATTGAAAGATCAGGATGTTACATTGTACATTCACACAAGAAAAAATGGAAACCATAATGCCGTTATACAAGAGAAAGTCAAGTGTCATCAATAGAAGAACAATTCTGAGGAAGTCTTTGCGGTGCTTTGACCATGCAGGAGCACCCAAGTTAAGAGATGTGAGATCTCAAAAGAAAACCAAAGGAGAGTATCAAGGAAAAACTCATACATTGAGTGGTAGTAGAGATATGAGTTAGGGTCAAGACTCCATATGCCCCCATCCAATTTGGTGATAAAATATTAACTTGGTTTGGAAATTTTCGCAGATCCAACTGGGGCCAACAGAGAACCTAAGAAAATAAATGTTCATAATGCAATTAAATTAAAGAGAATATTTATCATTTTACCATTTTCTTTAGCACTAAGACTAGATAATATTCTCCGGGGACTTAACAGATTGAAACCCCAAAATGCAACTAAATTAAAGAGAATATCTATCTTTTTACCGTTTTCTTTTGCACTGAGACTAGATAATATCCTCCGGCACTTGGCAGATTGAGTCCTCATCTCTGAGACCTGGTCTTGCAACTGATTTAGTGATTCTTCGGAATCATGCAACTTCTCTTCCATCCCGAAAAGAGCTTCATCAAGATGTTTATATGAGGGCATAATAATTTCCCGAGCATTAAGGATCTCTCTCTGCAATGTAGCAATAAAATCATCCAGCTCTCTGACCTCTGAATCAAATATTCCAGATAACAAATCAAATTGCAGTGCTTTCTCAGTCGAATCAACATGTGTCTCATCTTTCTCCAAAAAGGATTCAAAGTCACTTTCCATTGCTGCAACATGCGTCATGAGTATGTTTAAGTTAAGGAGCTTCTCAGAAGCACGAGCCAAATCGAGTTCAAGTCTGATAAGAAACTCATGAACACTTCCAAGTTCTCGCACCATCTCTCCAGTAGAGGAGATTCCTTCCATTGGATCATTATGTGACAGTTCTTTGATCCACCCACCAGCCTCACCGTCAAAAACAGAAACAGTGGAGTCAGGAAGAATATCTGTATCCATCACAATTACTGAGCCCTCGTGCTTGAGCTCAAACTGACAAATTTACAAGCAAAGCTTGTATTTTACTGAAGAAGTGAAACTGCATCTGAGAAACAAACATAGAGACATATAACTAAGGTCATTCTGCTAGAAATGCCAATCAGAAAAATGAAGGATACAAAAATTCCACACAGAATGGAACATGACTTCATCTTGTCTTTGTTTCTTTCGTCCTGTATTTTGGTGTTAAAAGAGAATGACAAATTCATACATTATCTAATGGATTTGGGGCTCTCTTTTGCTAAGGAAAATGAGGGCCTCCTTTCCAAATTATAAACCTCACTTTTCCAATCAGCTACTGTGATTAGATCCAATTTAAACTATTTTTGTTCTCCCAATTTTTGTATTGCAGATCAGATTCGTTGGATGCGGTCCATCTCCAAATGGATGGATGTGATTTGGAGAAGGCCACTTTCTCCCCTCAGTGAAGAAGGGCCCCTAGTTCCCATTTCTGACAAAAATGTTTTATTCCTTACATATTGGTCTATAATTGGTTCAATAGTTTATTTGTGATACTATTTCAGATGCATCTGTCGTTAACAAATTCCATTCTTTCATTTCCACAAACTTTTCCCCCAAATACTAACCTGTGTTAAGGTCTTCATATTTTTATCCTCCTAACAGAAGGATTTAATCCTGCCAGTCTAAACGTCTAGAATGATGACTTCTTGTTAAAATGGATTAGACCCATCTTATAATACTAACCATCCAATTTATTAAGATAAAATCCTCACAGCCTTGAGCATGGAGGACTGGGTCGGCAGCCAATTCACAGAAATCGGTAGAGGGGAAGAACAGAAAAATAAACATCAAAGAGGCACCGGTAAAGCTAATTTCACCATAAAAGTAATACACAGCCGCACAATAGAACAGCAATTGAATTAATCAAAGGAGAAAGGGGCCAATCATTGCAGATTCTCCTCCAAAGTCAAATCATTATCTGCACCTGCTATCACCTCACACTCTTTATTATAATTCAACAAAAAAAACCACACACACACACACACACAATATCCAGATCATTTTCTCCCACAATCGGATTAATTTTTAGGGAGTTCAGAAACGCCGAAAATTAACAGTTGTACTTCACCCAATCTAAAACTTGTACCGAACTAGTAACGAAGAAGAACACTAATACATGAATGAACATAAATTAACCAACCAGTTTTTGAAGATTTCTACCAGAATTAGGGGAAGTTAGAGAAAATGGGAAATCAAAGGAACCCTGGAGGGAAGAACATGCCTGCGCCCAAGTAAATACTGTTGGCTAACGCATTAAATCATGATTAAAGGCCAAAATTAGTGATGAAGGTTACAGAACCAGCACACGTGTGCAGAACAGAGGCCAGCTGTTAATCACACGTGTTAGCTTGTCTTGGTAGAAAACAAACTATTCTTATTAAATTTTATTTAATT